>JAGGAT010000085.1:0-83199 GCA_017657195.1 Termitomyces sp. T70a | reverse complement strand
TGTAGTAGTTCAGTTTGAAATGCCTTCTCCTTTTAGCTTCCACACATACTGCTTTCCATCTGACCCAATCCTGTTAATCTTTGTCTCATTGGTCCACAACACTCTTTTCCAGTCCTCCACAGTCCAGTTTTGATGCTTTTGAGCCCATTTAAGTCATAGTTGCCTATGTCTAGCTTTGAGCATAAGAACTTTCCTCTTTGTAGCAGACCAATACCCCTCCTCCTTCAGCACATTCTGGACAGTCTGAAGTCTGAAGAGAGACAGGATTGGAAATGATGTTGTTGATAAAATTGGTGGCCTGAACAGCTGTATCAAGTCTCCCAGTTGAGATTTATTGAACAATAGCCTGTTTATCATGTGGAGTAAGCTTAGCTGGACAGCCTCCAGGATGGTTTTCCTTGTCTACCTCCAACTCTCTACTGATCCTCCTAATAGTATACTTCTCTAGATCAGTTTTAGCCCCAATCTGATGCAGAGAATACCTTTGAGCAAGGAGAAAAGCAACAGTAGAGCATTGTGCAGGAGAAGTAGCTTTCATGATGGTGGTTGAAGATCAAGATGTGGTTCAACCAACTTGAACTACTCCCAAATATACCCAAACATGGTCACATGACTCTGTTGATATTCCCACATGCAATTTACTCTTTATTTCTGATTAAAATAGGGATAAACCTGCAAAGTTGAAGATGCTCAAAAAACTGTTCCAATGAGTGAATATTTGAAAATGGCCATTACTCCATCAGTTTTGATTGAAATTACATAAACTAAAATGCATATTTTACATGATTTACTAGAATTTCAAATACTTCCAATCCTTTATGCCAATGTCACCTTTCAAAAAGTATAAAACATTGAGACAGTTTTTTGAGCCACTGTATTCACAGGCCCTTGAAGAGGATTTTGAAAGTGGTACAAGGTCTCTGTCAGATTCTGCTGATGATGGGGGCTTTTGATGGTAAGTGGGGCCTTACTAGGCAGACTTAGCATCTACAGAGTGACTTTGGACCTATGGGGCAGAAGAAGAGTTGGGTCCAGAGTAGGTCCAATGGAGGTGGGGTTGCTTCAGTGATAATGCCCAAAAGTAGATCAGTACTGTCCCAATTACAGGTACTAAACCAGAATATACATTGGACACACTCAGTTATGAAAAGTCCAAGCAAGGTTTCAGAGAACATGCCAGGAGGTGTTTAGAGTTTGGTAAAAGGAGTTTGCAGAAAAGTAAATGACAAAATGTATAGCAAAAGTGTGCAATAACTTCTAAGTGCTCTAATGCAGATATTCAGTATGAGAAATGGATAGTTTAGTGTTTTTGTAGTGAGTTCTTGAAAAAGGCTGCTTAGCATATTCAAGCATGAATGCCTTGCCATATTTGCAAAGATGTGTAAATTACTGGGAGCATCAATGATGGCAATCTAATGCAAAAGTCAAGAGAGATAGCAAGTGTGGTAGCAAAAAGAGGGAGTTAAGAAAATGTGGCAAGAATACACAGCAAAACAAATGTTGGCAATTTATAGCTAAGATGCACCAAAAGAGAAAATATGGAGTAATCAAAGGAGACTTAATTTGATGATATTACTAATAAAAAAAGTAAGTATTTACACTAGAAACAGTTTGCTGTTGCTGATAAGCCTTCATTAGAGCTAGGCAAACTATACAGTATAACACTTAGACAGTTCACAAATAGAGGTCACAGGAAGGAAAGTCACCTTGGCAAGTGTGATTAAACTATTCTAGATAGCATCTAACAGCCTCACATGGCAATGAACTTCTCCCATTAATGATAGCACTAGTGATGAATAGATTGACAGGTGACAGATGGCATCAAAATAATAAGAACTGATGTTCTTTAGTGATGGCAGTGCTTAGCAGTATAGAATGATGAAGAATCTCCATGACATACAGCTTGGTGTTTCACCTTGGTGCTTGATGTCACTTAGTGACACTTGCTGACTTAGTATGGACAGCTTAATTGTGGACTTCACATAAATAGTTTAATTCATGGCATTCACTTATATTTTTACTAGTTTACTTCTCTTTAGTGCTGCTTAGTACAATGACAATGGCAAACTCTTTTTTAGTATAAATACTTACTTTTTCTGTTAGTAGTATCATTAAATTGAGTTTCCTTTGATTATCCTACACTTCAGATCTCTTTTGGCATATCCTAAACTATAAGTTGCCAACATTTGTCTTGCTATATTGTAGTACTTGGTTAGAGTAATACTAATAGTTCTGGGGCTTTCTTGAAGACTTAAAAAATCCACTCCCAATTCCACACTAATGTTTCAAAAGATGCTTGTATATTGAGGTGTTTTACTTCCAAAATATTTCTATTCTCAATATAGAGGTGTTTCAACAAACTCCAGCCTAAGTAATTCACTCCTTGGGAACTACCAAGCCTTTGTCTATCAATTGCCTATCTATTCTCTATTCTACTTAGTCTATTTATACTTCTTTTCACAGTGCACAGACTGCTTCCAGCACATGACTTTTGTCCCAGACTTTCCAGCATTTCTAACATAATTTTTACATGCCTTGCAACTATTGCAAGGCATTTGCACTTGGATATGCTAAGTAACCTTTTTACAAACTTACTACAGAAATACTAAATTAGCCATTTCTAATACCAACTATTTGTGTTAGTGCACTTCTCTGTTGCTGCACACTCTTGCCACACTTATTTCCTTTCATCTATACACAAACTCTTCTTGCTGCACTACAAACACCTATCAGAAGACTTCCATTTCTGTCCCCCTCCAGTTATGTCAGCAGGTGCCCCAATGGGGGATTATGTCAGCAGTTGTTCTAATAAGGGATTATGTCAGCAGTTGCTCCAATGGGGGATTATGTTAGCAGTTGTTCCAACAAGCAGTTACATCAGCATCTGACAAGTTGACCATGGCACAGCCACATTTGTGGTCAAGTGACTCCCTGCAGTATTTTCAGACTCCTGACTCTGGGGAATCCTCAGACTTGTTCTCTTCAGATTTTTCTCTGCCAGGTGATTAGCTACATTTTCTGTGGTACTGTAATGGATTCTAATATACTTTGGATATTCCTCTGCCAGCTATATGATTAGCCACACCTCCTGGAGGTCACCCTTGCAACACCTCTTGGCATGTTCTCTGGAACCCTGCCTGTACTTCTCATAACTTAGTATACCCAATGCAAATTCAGGTTTAGTATCTATAATCATGATAGTACTGATCCACTTTTGAGTGTCATTATCACAATTGCACTAAGTGGCTGCCAGCAGAGGGTGCCAGGTATAGTCAATGTAATATTGAGCTGGTCCCATTGTTCATCAACGAGGCCCCAATGTTTAGTGAAAGTTCCAGAGGTGCTGTCAAAGTTGTTTAGGCTAGTAAGCTATTCCAGGATTGGAGTTGGTGTGTGTCATAGCAATCTCATCATCAAGCTTGTTATCTAGTATGGTATTCTGCACCAGTCAAATATATTTTTGAGAAATATGAAGACTCTCAATATGAGCTTCAAACAGCTGTTCATTTTCCTCTTCTGTGGGTGCATCTTGACTATTATCATAGGCATTTAACATTGCCTGTGCATGTATATGAGCAGTGATAACAGTATCATCATCTTAAACATTACCTAGGTTTGATTCTTCTTCTTCAATGTCCATGACGGCAGAATCTGATTCATGTCCAGCTGTGGAAAGCTCTCCAGCAGGATCTATAAATTCCCTTCAACTGATTGCACTATATGAAGAGTGGATTTACAAGGCTGTTTACTATGGATCACTTCATCTTGAGCTTCTTGGTGTGGCCTCCTCCTCCTCCTCCTCCTCCTCCAAATTCCCCCTGCTGCTTGTCTCCGAAAGGTCTTTGAAGAGACCATAGTTCCGCGGCATGTTGTGCAGTCGCAAGATCGAGTAGCCATGGCGAGCGGTGCGTTGTGGGAAGCGAAACTCAAGCCACGGGTGTGGTGATTGGGCAAAGTGATTGATTATCGATCTAATCTAAAAATGGACATGCTACTAAATTAGAGTTTGAACTTTGTACTGGAATTTCGACCTGACCTGGCCTGAACCCGAACAAGTCAGAAATCGACACTGGTCTCCAGATTCCCCAGATTCCCCTGGATCCAGTTCTCACTGGGCCTGAAGTCCGATCAGAAAAATGTGGACCGGATCTCTTGTAAGCGTCAATTTTTCTCAAAAATTTGCAACTTCCTAGATAGTAGTCAAACTCTGTGATTGGTTGGACTGGTGCTTCGAAAAGACATGAGACGAGATGCCCGAACGGACCCGTCTGTGGGAACGAACACAGATCGACTATCATCTGTCATTATTAGGTCAGCTACCGCGGACGTTATCATCGTGGTACAATAATGACATTTTAAGACAAATAACGCCCTTGCTCTTCTTGAGACTTTCACCCATCCTCTTCTAAAAGGTTGCAACAAAATGGTGGCCGTCACTCCAGGAGTCGCCTTCATTTTTTATCATGTCACTGCGCTTGTTATACCTTCTGTGTTCTTTGGGTTCTCGCTCAGATTCCTATGCGAACGAGGTACATTTGGCAGGTATACCCTCCCAACATGGCTCGTCGTTCTAGGATCGATACTGTTATTTCCACTAATTTCAACGATCCGTATGGTTTACAAGAACCTTGATGACAGACGCCAAGCAGCCAAGCTAGGGGCTCGTCTCGCACGTAGGATCGATGGGAAATCTATAGGGAATATCGACATCCTGGCCGCGCTGCAGCGCTTCAGAGATACTGGTTATATCGGTATGTATCTCAAAGACCGTCACATCACGTTCAATAGGGTACATGATTTTCTCAAGGCGACGGTTTCGTCGATTGGGTTGGTGAAGGAGATCCAGTCGTCAACTTTCCGTTATTATGGTCGGATATTATTTTGACAGTTTGGCCTGAGCACATCAAGGCTATCCTCGCAACTGACTTTCTTAACTATGAAAAAGGCATGACTTCCTGGAACGATTTGTTCCCAGTGCTTTTTTGATTGGAATATGTAAACAGGGAAAAAGTTCCAGCACCAAATGTTCTCTGTGCTAGGATCTGGAGTCTTCAATACCGATGGTGAGACATGGTCCCTAAATAATCTCACACGTCACTGACCCCTTGCTAGGGGACATGTGGAAGTGGGTCTTCTTCAATCTTCGAGCGAACTCAAATGTTAAGATTTCCCTAAGATTCCACAGGTCCATGACTCGCCCTTTCTTCACTCGTGATCGCATCAGAGACTTTGATATCTTCGACCGTCATGCAAATACTGTGCTGATGCTAATTAAAGAGCGTGTGAGCAGTGGAAACGCTGTCGATTTCCAAGTCAGTTGATTTCACTGAAGTTTCCCGTCGGGTTTAAAGCTTTCTCACGATAGGATTTGATGTCCCGTTTCACACTAGACTCTGCTGCCGAATTTCTCTTCGGTTACGATGTTCACAGCCTTACTGCCGGCATCCCGTATCCGCACAACGCCACTCATGTGCCTCCCAACTCTGTTACCCCTCAGGCACAATCTGCCACTGAATTCGCTGTCGCGTTTCTCCAGGTTCAGGAAATTATCGCACGTCGTAACCTCTACGGCTGGATATGGCCGCTCACGGAAACTTTTGAGGAGAAAACAAAAAAGCCGATGAAAGTTGTGAGAGCTTTCTTGGACCCGATCATCAAAGAGGCCATAATAAAGAACGCGAACATCCCTAAGGATGCATCAAAGGAAGAGGAGACTGAGTCCCACATTGAGGAGGGAGAAACATTGATCGATCATCTTGTAAGACTTACGTCAGGTAGGTATGCTTCTATCGCGTTGGCAAAATATTGATATTGGATATTCGTTATAAAAGACCCCGTGGTTCTGAGAGATGAGACGTAAGTAACGTAACATTATATGATCTTGATTTCCGACGCAAATACTATCGGTACATATAGCATGAACATTATGATTGCAGGACGTGATACGACGGCTTCTACCCTTACATTCGCTATATACTGTCTAGCTATGTATCCCGCCATTCACGCGCGCCTCCGTGAAGAAGTTCTTGCAAGGGTAGGACCAACCAGACGCCCCGACTACGACGACATCAGGGATATGAAGTACCTCAGGGCTGTCATTAATGGTATGCCAGGCTATTCTTGGTAATACTTTAAAATCGCAGTTGATAGTTTCTAAATTACAGAGACGCTAAGGCTTTTCCCTGCCGTGTAAGTTTACTTGATATTATATCTTCTGTTCACTTGATTTAACGTGCCTTTAAAAGTCCCTTCAACACACGGTGATTCCAATTCTACATATAAACTTGTCAATTTTAGCATTGACCAAAGACCAGTGAGAACGTTGAAGCAACCGTCTGGCCGTCACACGATCCGACGCAAAAGCCTATTTACATCCCTGCCAGAACAGAGTATGTCCTCTCCAGTTAGGGGTGGCTGTAGCAAGTTTTCACAATCATATATGATAGGTTGATTTACTCGGTCTTCATCCTGCATCGGCGCAAAGACCTATGGGGTCCCGATGGCTAGTATATTGTTGCTATCGATTGGGTTGATCTTGACGAGTGACTTTAGCGGATGTTTTCGACCCTGACCGCTTCCTTGATGAGAGGCTTAAGAAATATCTCCTCAGCAATTCATTTATTTTCCTCCCTTTCAATGCTGGTCCGCGTATCTGCCTTGGCCAACAAGTTTGTTCCATATCCTGACCTTTTACGATCAGTTGACTTAAATCTCATTCTTACTAGTTTGCATATAACGAGATGTCATTCATGTTGATCCGTTTCATGCAGCAGTTCTCTGGAGTCTCTCTTGATGAGGCTGCATTTCCACCTCAGGCTAAGCCACCCGCGCATTGGGCGGAAGGCGTCGGCCGCAAGGCGATCGAGAAGTTGTATCCCAAGTCGCATTTAACAATGTATGCTAAGGTGAGTGACTCGCAATGGATTCATTAAAACGACTTGTTAACTGAACATGTTGATTCAGGGTGGACTTTGGGTCAGAATAACCGGGGATGAGCCAGTTGCTTGAAACTTGCCATAGCCTATGATGCGTGATGTTTTAACCCAAATCATTTAACGATGCAGATCCTATGTATTTATTCGCTCTCAAGTACTTTGAACTTGGTTGACTCCTGATTATTACTAAGACGTAAGATACTTCATATGTATAGCTTCAAAACTTTTCTTCGCTCTTATAAGTATCAGAAAGGAGATGCTAGCAAAAATAGTCGGAAGGAGGTGATGGCGACAGAGAATGAGGTGCTTACTGACCGGCGCCTTGATAATATCAACCTTGACCCCGCCAAGGAACAAGGTCGGCTTTGACCGTTCTAGGTAAAGGGTCGGCCTAGGGAAATAATGGTACAAGGACTGCTCCTCCCGCCCATAGTCGCTGCCCAGATTATGTTGGGTCCCTGGAATATATATAAGCTTCTGGACCAGAGTCCGTAGATCATCTAATTCTCACTGATCTCTTGATAAGATAAGGGTTCTTTTAGAGTGGATACATACTAATGGCAGGTGTCCTTATCCCTTTCCAATCTCCCATTTCGTCAATCAATCAAGGTCCATGGCAGAAGACGCTATCAATCTAATCGAAGCTAACAAAGATCATTTTGACAAAACCGCTTCTGAGTACGATGAGCAACCTCATGCTCAAGGGCGTGCCATCAGGTACAGTCTCTCATCCATATCAATCTATTACCATGCTTTTGACAAAGTTGAAGGACGGCAATAAAAATGAGGCAATCCTATATATTCAAAGAAGATACCACTACTGTTCTTGAGTACGCCTGCGGAACAGGTTCGTCTCTCATTTTTCTACGATCACCTCATAAAATCGCCTTTGCATGGGCAGGTTTAGTGTCCAGAGAACTTGCGCCCTATACCAAGCGAATTGTTGGTGTCGATATCAGTCAAGGAATGGTCGATCAATTCAATAGGCAGGTCTATTATCAAGGAATACCTCCAGAATTTATGCAGGCCTTCTGTGTCGAGCTGAGAGGCGAAGCCGGAGAACTCGGGGATGAGAAATTTGACGTGGTAATTGTAAGTACTGTATCAAAGCACAGCACCACAGCACCTAACCCGCTACTATTTTTGTGCAACTCGTCTAGTGTGCCTCGGCTTACCACCATTTCCCTGATATCGATGCCGTTACTCGTATTCTGGTCCACTTTCTAAAACCGGGCGGTGTACTCCTTGTGGTAGATCTTGCGAAACACGCTGGAGAGCATGAACATCATCAGCTGATTCCAGATCAATTCCATCATATCGTTGCTCACAGAGGTGGACTTGGTGAATCGGACATGAGAAGAGCATTTGAGAGTGCAGGACTTGACTCGTTCAGTTTTTCGGACAGTCTCGTTGCAAAGCACGATGCAAGACTTTTCCTTGCAAAGGGTAGAAAACCCGAGGCTTAAAGCACCCAAATGAAAGATTATCTGGCTGCTGACAATATGCTCGTGGTGTAGTTGCTCTGTATGATGAATAACAATTTATGTTCCCGCAACCTACTAATGGACAACGGCACAATCACCGGTTAGTAAAAATCGTTGCCATGCTACGCTGTTCAATAGTGGGCGGCTCAAAGATATCGGCACATCTGATCCGAGGCTGTATTCAATTCTCTTGTACTAAGTACTTGTTACAGCAAGATCTGCGCAACAGGAACAGTCTCTGACCGAAGGGAGTGATGACAGCCTCACTCACTGGAGTCCTCGTATTAATAGACGGTTAAGGCTATTAAGTACGAGGACGTCCAGAGAATAAAAAGAAGTTGTCTATGGTCACGTATGTCGGCTAGTTGTGGCACTCCTGCACCTATGTGTACTGGTAACTCAACAGTACGTTATCGCGGAACCTCCGGCGTCCAGCTATTAATTCATGCCGATAAATATTGCTATAATGCTACGCAATTGAGATATTTCTATCTATTGCCTCTCCAAAAAAACTGACCGTGACAAATGCCTCCTTAGGGAGTCTTCACACTTGAGAGTAACATGGTGGATAGTCCTGCTGGGAACACCCAATTGCAAGGAATGAGTGTGCATTTCTCCGTAGTTCCCCTCCCAAGCGCGTTTTCAGCCAGTCGACAAACTGAGGGTGAAACAATTCTCGCGGAAGCGACCCAGGAGTACAATTTTGGTGAAGCTCCGCATCACTTGATTCATGCGAGGTAAGGATGGAAGAGTCCGGTGAAGATTCCGCGTGCGGAGAGCTCTGTAGGTTGACACTTGTTCTATTGCACTGGTTACTCCTAGCCAATGCCTGAAAAGACGACCGGCCTATGTTATGGGCATACTAAGTGTGTGTGGCTTGAAATCAGGTTGACACCCACCTTTGCCACCTTTGGATAATAATCCTTCTTGATTTGAATGATTTTTTTGCAGGCTGAAAGGATGTATTTTTTTGCCTCGCAGATCAGGCTCTTGGTGATACCTCCTTGAATAGAGGACAAAGGCGATTGCGATGACTATGAGGCCTCCGACCACTGACGCTACCACAATTCCAGCTAAGCACCCTTTGCTCAAAGCCGACGAGTCGTTCCTCAGATACAATGCAGTTCCAACAGACGGTAATGAACGATGAACAGCATGCTGATAACTTTCTGACTCAGTCGATTTTGCACAGGGCGTACAGTCGTTGCGCATATACGATGACACGACTCTCGTAGGCGATGACGGAGGACGTTCAGTCTGATATGTAGATGTCGCGCTCGCGCCAAGCATTTGATCATAACCGGTTGCAAGAGGTGAAGCCCCAGAGCTAATTCACATCAGTGAAAAGGTTTTCTCCGGTGTATTGACGCAATTCAACGTACTTGACCGTTGTGGAAATAGACCTTCTCGTTGTAGCGGTCCCTAGGGAGATTGCTGCTGCCTCGTTAAGAATTGTAAACTTGACTTCAGATAAGACTACACTGGTAGAAGCAGGTGATAGTTCACTTCCACTACATGAAATCAGATCATCTAAGTGTGATGGTGTTCCCTGAATCCATGTACTTACACGTCCTGGAACGTCACAGCGCTGATCGATCTGGTATTTCCAAGCATTCAGAAATTGCACGTGAAATGGTAAGGATTTCGCTTACTCGTCAGATGCAGCGTTCGGTTGACACATAGAATGAAGACATTCCACACCACCGTCATCTGAGGAAGGATCTACGCTCTTGGAGACAGGAAAACTAAGATATGCCATGATTCACGGATGGTATGAAGCTTTCAAGCAGGGAAGACCATAAGTTGAAGATACGGTATGTGGAAGGTGAAAGACAGACCGATAGGGCCCGATGCGAGAAACGCCTAGCACTCTAGATATACCCCTCAACTAGCGCTACACAGGTAATTGTGCGCTAGAGATGAATATGCTTACCTTCCATGGAAAGTGTATGCAGCGATGACCCGTATGGCAATCACAGCATTTGCGCATCAATAACGCCGATTGTAACTCAAGCGAAGATAAAATTAGAACAATACCGTTCTGCGTTTTGATCCAAATGGGTATCATTGTGGAGCTATAGGGCGACATGGCATACCACTGATATCCTATACGTTTGATGTGCCGTCACATAGACCCATATCAATATAAACAGAACTGTCTCGTCGTGAGCCGTTGCCTGTGCAATGATTCAACCCGGCATATCTTTTTAGAGCATGCTTGGACTGGGGAGAACGCCACCTCAAATGCTCAACAGCTTCGAGGTTGTATATAGTCGACATGGCTGCGGAGCTACCAGCACGGTACCAACAATACTGATTTAGTCACGGCGCTGTTGGTTTCCACCGGAATAATCCAAGGCGTTGACATTGAAATGTCGAAGTACTCGTAGGATGATGGAACTGCCTCGTCTTTTTCTGGAAAGCGCTGGCAAAGTGCGACCAGTTCTCACTTGAGGGATAAACATCCACCGAACCTCTTGCGCGCAACGACATCCATCTTCGCCTTAACTTCTCGAAATGTCTTCCACCAAGCAGCTCCGACAGGGTTACACTGGCTAAACTCCATCTGCTCGTCTTCCTCGACATACTCCGACCCTCCCCAATAGCGTCTTAGCAGTACCAACCACCACTTCAGAACCGCTATAGCCCGTTCAACACCAACGTCCCCATATTGAGTCCCATCTACAACATTGAGAAGATATTTCGTAAAAAGCTGGACGTCTTGCTCTTTGGGTGCCCATTTCTGATACGTGGCGATCCACAACTCGATCGCCCTCTGAATATCTGGCGTGTCTGTCATCAAAATCTTCTCGTATTTCTGCTTCCCCTGTTGGCGCAAGATAGGTGGTTCAACGTATCGCGCCCGCGGCGGAGGCGCACGCCATAAAAGGTGTGCAGGGATCGGCTTGCGCTTGCGAGGTTTCAGAATCTTGCGTTTGGACGGCGGAGTAGGTAGCTTGCCGTATTTCTTAATTAGGCGCAGCATAGCGAGTTGTTCATGTTGTACATTAGGAGGTAGATCCCGAAAGACAGTTGGTTCGATATTCAAAGCGCGGAGTGCCTCGTCCGACATCTTTACTGTCCCTGCTCGGCCTTTCTTCTTGAAGAGGAGGTTCTTCGTTGGTAAGATAAAAGGACGAGTAGTTCGGGGTCTCTGCTGTCGTACGATTCTTGCATAGTCGGTACCCTTCATTGCTGTCTTCTTGGGAAAAATATCCTTCCGTGCTGGCACGGATGGTGGAGGCGGGCCCGCAGGAGGGGCTGAGACTGATCGACGTTCGTACTCGGTCTTAAGTTCATTGCGGACATCATCAGGGAGCGCATTGAAAACCTCCAAGTCGACTTGAGAGAAATTTGGAAGGTCGACAGTATCTTTCATTGGAGATTCTTGCTTCATAGGTCCTTGAAGGTCGTCCGAGGGAGGGTGGGGAACAATATCGGGAGGAGCCACCGGTAGTAGCGGACGTGTAGGCTTATTTGGACTAGGTAAACGTCTGAAGGGTAACATCGCCTGCTGGACCGTTCCACCCGACGAAGGCTTTTCAAGTTTCTGAATCTGGATCCCTATGCCTCGCAACTCTTTAGGGTCGAAATTGAACGAGCGAAGGATACGGTAAGCGTGCTCTCCGATAACTCTTTCATCGCTTGTCGCCCGACCGCCTGGTCCGATGAGTGATATTTGTTTGTTGTATAAATCGCACGCGCCATGTCCAAGGAACTGAGTCGAGCATCAATAATGTTCTACAGATCACCAAGGGTTATTACTGACCTTGGGAGGCTCAACAGGGGCCATTGGATCACGTTTCATGATCTTCAAAGTGATGGATCTCCCAACCATCCCAATATCATCCAACCGTTTAGCAACCTCCTTGGCCATCTGGTATATAAATGCCTCAGCCTGCTGTCCATTCTCAAATCGGATACCATACTGGTTTTCGCGGTTATCAGATGAGACATATATAGAAAAAACTAAGTAGACACTCACATTAATCTCGCACGAAACAGACTTCCTCGGTTTATCAGATTCCAACTTTTTTTCATCAACCCCCCTCAACGCATTATACAAAGTCTCACCAGTCAATTTCCCCAGCGCGTCGCACAACACGGCCTTACTCTTGTCCATGAGCTCCCCAAGCGTCGTAACACCAAGTTTGTCCTGCGCTTTCTGCTTCGCCGAGGATCCAAACCCATGCAAATCGGTAATACTAAGCGGGGCTAAGAATTCTTGGACTTCTTCTGGTACGAGATGATACGAGCCCGCCGGCTTGGCGCGACGGGTTGCTAGACGAGCTAGGAGGATGTTGTGGGAGATGCCGATGCTCACTAGATGGACGTGTTGTTAATAATTGGAGGGAAGAGTGGAAACTGTCATACCTTCACATCCAGTGGCCCGACAGACTTGGGCACGAATCATTTCAGCAAAGTCCTTGGCTGGGTCAACAACCACGTCATCCTGTGGCGTCTTGGCGCAGAGTTGAACTACGACGCTGGATACATCTATTAGTGCCTCGTCGACGGAAACGGCTTGAAGATCGTCTGCATGTTTCATAAGGATCGTGTAGAATTTCAACGACAGTTTTTTGTATCTGAAACGCTAGTCAGGACGCAGATGCATTAGTAAATTCATCTCACCTTTCAAACTCGTACGGAATGGTTATAACACCAGGACAAAGCTCGCGCGCTTGCCTCAGACTATCAAAGATGATTGTAAGCCGTGGCAGAAAGAAACAAAAACTCAACACATCAAATACCTCATCCCGTTCCGAATACCAAAAGCCCTCGCCTCATAACTAGCACTCGCAATCTCACTCGTACTAGACGCTCCTCCCTGAGCACCCTGCGAATGACACACAACCACCGGTTTCCCCTTCAACTGCGGTCTCGACGTCAATCCCGCCGAGACGAAAAAACAATCGAAATCACAATGCATGATAACACGATCATCCACCGCCTTCTCTTTCCCCTTCCCCATCGCCTTGGTTTTATCATGAGGCTTCATCACCAGCTCAGCACCACGCATACTAACACCACCCTCCGGCTCTTCTCTAACCTCAATCAACTCAGAATCAACCCTACCCACTAGCTCAGCGGCCCCCACCGTCTCCGCGCGCTCCTGCGCCTCCTGAACTAGATTCTTAAGCTCAGCTTTCCATGTCGACAGATGATGCAGCCGAGAGTTCTTGTAATAACCCTCGATGAAGTCCGGGGCGACAGATGTATGCGCTTTCCGCCAGTCGGGTTTGGCCATCACGCGCTCTGCGAGGGGGTTAGATTTGTGCCCGGCATAGGACGGCGCCTCATTCTTGATAAAGTTTGGCTTTGTGGGTTTAGAGGCGCTCGTGATGTCTTGCTGAGGGTTGGGAGCTGGTGGGTCGAGTGGAGGCACAGTGTTCTGAATACCGCTGTGGAGAGGAGCTTGTACCTGTTCCAGGGGAGGAATCCGAGCTTCCCCATCCTGAGCCTTCTTGAAGTGCTGTGGCGAACGTGAAATGCTTCTGCCACCTTTTCGAGGCAGTGCTGGTGGAAGTAGTGGTCTCTTGCGAATTGGCGTAGCTGCTCCAAACTGAGCTTGTGGCTTCTGTTTCACAGGGGTAACGGGAAGTGGAATAGAGTTCCGCGCGGGGCTCAGTGAGGGAGTTGCTGTGAAAGACATAGATGGGTCGAGTAGAGCGAGTTGTTTAGCCTTGGAACCTTGATTGTTTTCTGACCTCTCGTTTTGCGAGAAGAGAAAGTCTTGCCAGGGTAATAATATCCCCCTTTTGGCGCTTTCGACCAACCATTCTGGTCGGACGACTTTCATATGCTTAAATTCACGCATTTTGGCGCCGGTGAGGGAGCATGTAATGATGTGTGTCCTGAAACAAACCTAGTTAGCGGCTCACCAAAGATGCATGGTCAAGAACTCACACTATCGACTTTTTGTCGAGGTAGGGTTGAAATATTCCACCATGGGTAACGATGAGTTTTCTTAGATCCTGGACAGAAGGTTGAGTATATCCATTGATCTGGTAAACGATCAGCCCTTGTCGTATGAGGACAAACGAAAGACTTGCATAGATTGCTAGTCCCTTAAAAAGATCACTTCCAGTCTCCTGCTCAATGTCCGCATTCTGGATTTGCAACTTGGCACGTTTGCGACGCATATACTCTCCATAATTTCCAAAATGGGACTGGCCATACACATCTTCGTCTAGGGTGGAGACAGCCTGCCCCTGTCCCCCTCTTTCTTCATAGATTTCCATGCGAGCCCGTTTAAGTGGAGGCTGTGTTGCTGGAGGAGGTTCAAGTTCCTGA
This sequence comes from Termitomyces sp. T70a, assembly GCA_017657195.1. Taxonomy (NCBI): domain Eukaryota; kingdom Fungi; phylum Basidiomycota; class Agaricomycetes; order Agaricales; family Lyophyllaceae; genus Termitomyces; species Termitomyces sp. T70a. Next base: position 68,486 of record JAGGAT010000085.1, on the reverse strand, counting down.
CTGTCGTCTCGCGCATTGTTTTCTGGTTCAAAATCCATAGAGATATCTCCTGGAAGAGTTGTCGCCGCAAGTGCCTCGAGAAAGGCTGGATCATCTTCGTCGTAGTAATCCGATGAATTGGTCTGTGAAGAGACGGGATGGTCCATAATTTAAATCTGTTACATTCCTGACCTTTAGCGATGTATGTAATAATAATACTGTACAAAGTACAGCGTCCATAGGAGCGCAACCATGTGACCTTCGGAGGTTCCCGATGCCTTCATATTCCCGATCTTGTGCTGGTACTCTCATGACATATGTGAAGAGATTAGAGATTACCAGACTGAGGGCGCCTTTTCTGTTCTCCGACGACTCGTCAGCACGCCAATCTCTTGTAGACTTCTGATCCGGGTGGAGCACTTCGTGATTCTTTTGGATGCACTGTAATATCACAAGTGCGGCAAGTGTTCAATACTGGTCGACGGGTCAGATTTCATGCTGGCGTTGTTCAGGTTTGCTTGGTGATCTTACCGAGGATGAGGACCGTGTTTGTCTTGAAGCCCGAGTCATTGCTGCAAAGCATGATCTCCAACTGATGCCTTGTCTATTCTAAGTCCACTACACCGTTACAGATGAGAATTCCTCAGGAATCATAGTTTACTTATCATTCACTTTTGCAACCACCTCTTACAGCATCCCGAGCTCATACCAAAGGATATTGAAGCTCATATAAGGAAGCTAAAAGTATTGTAGGATCACTGATCTCAGTCGCTCTTCCACCATTCCGAAAGATAATGCCATCGCAGTTCATCTCCCATCTCCCTTGTTGCGATACAGAAGTGGTGACGAGTGAGAAGAAAGCGATCGCGAGCAATCTAAAGTAATCAAGTGGCCAGCGCATTCAAAGAAGCAGCAGCCATCCTTCGCAATTAAGCTTCGTTTCAAGAGTATCAGGCTGACGCATATAGCCGACTTGGAGTGAGACACGTTCCTCCCGTAACCGCGTCATGGCGAAGGTCCTGACCATTCTGTTCTCCTCGTAATTGCACTGAGTACGCAATGGTTCTTCCGATCAGTGACTTTAACTATGAATGAATGAATTCTGTTTATGCTGCCGGCAAGCCACAATACAGGGTTAAGAGGCGGGAATAAAGGATTACTCGTACTCCGGTGTAATGGTGTCCGTTGTAGTGGTATGCATGTATTTCGATATTGTGTATAGAGCTTTCCACGCGATATATCACGACATATCTTCCATCAACGCCGCGGGCAAAGCCGACCCGAGATGTACTGCCAAGTCCTTTCTCAGTCCTGACTACATTCGGAGTATATAATGAGAACCGAAGGGTCGTGTTGCCCCCCACAATGGCCAAGTCCAACATCGAGGCCGGCGATACCTACACCCAGGAGCAGTTCACACCGCCCAAGGCCTCAAAGAAACACCTTTTCCTAGCATTCTTCGCCGGGGTCCTAGCATGCGGTACAACTCAGCTGTTCTACGCTTCTGGGCACTCTGGACACGTCCAAACAAACCACTGCAACACAGCAAGTAATGAGCACGACGTCAAAGTTCTTGCGCCACCATATGTAGGCTCTACAGAAGTACACAGCTACCCCCCTACGCGCCCGACCAAAGCCAATCCGACTCTCTTCCCCAGCGACGTAGGTTATCCTGGTGGAACGCCAACCGGAGCCGAGCCTGCTGTCATTGTCACCGCGCCTTCATATCCTATGCAAACCGGAGCCGCGCAGCTCGTCAAACCCGACACCCTGGGAAAAGGCAAGGGGTCTCAGTCGAAGGCTAAGAATTTCGATCTCTTCAGGAAATGGGGTAATTTGTCTCCGTGGTATAGCGTTGAGAAGGGTGTATTCGGCCTTGACTCGGATCCGATTGTGCCTGAGACGTGTCGGGTGACTGGGCTCCATTTCTTGCATAGGCATGGAGCTAGGTACCCTACCGCATGGAGTGAGTGGTTTATCGTGTATAATTCCATCGTGTTCTGATATCGGGCCTTTGTAGCTAACTATGCTGGTACGGCGCAACTTGCGGGGAGACTGAACAAGGCAGCTGCAAATTGGACTGCAACTGGAAAACTCGACTTTCTGAATACTTGGTGCGTTGTGCTGCTTACTGTATCGTCGTAGTCTGATGATCGAATTTCAGGACTTACAAACTTGGAGAAGAGTGTGACTGAATTCCTCTTGTTTCTACTTAGGATTTGAGCTGACTCTTTCCTTTTGTAGTGCTCACTCCCTTCGGACGGCAACAACTATGTTAGTTTCAATATTTCCTTCTGCATAGTGCGCCATCTTACTGCATCTCAAGATGACTTGGGTATCTCCATGCGATTGAAATATGGGTTCCTACTCAAGGTACATTGTACCATGTCTCGCCGGCCTAGTTTCTAATCAATCTCCCTTTGAAGAACTTCACGGAGACCAACACACTCCCAGTATTCCGAACTGAATCCCAGTAGGAACAGTCTGATATTTCATAAGCACCGCTAATCCGTTCTCCAGAGACCGAATGCTTCAGTCTGCTCTGAACTTTGCTCTTGGTTTCTTCGGATATCCTCTCGAAGGCAAGTACCATCAGAGCATCACCATAGAAGCTCCGAACGTAGGTCTTACCACGATCTCATATTTAACGCCTCTTACACCGGTCTGCAGTTCAGTAACAGCCTAGCGCCTTACAACGCGTATGTTCCCCTTTAACCCTCGTAATGTTCGCTTAATCTCAAAACTCTTTCCGCATCAGATGCCCAAATGCTATGACATCCGACAAAGCATTTCGTAGTCTCTGGTACCTCCAACGATGGACAGCCATCTATCTCGAGAAAGCCCTTCGCCGCCTGCAGCGCCAGTTGAAAGGGTTTGAGCTTACCATTGAAGACCTTTACAGTATGCAGCAGATGTGTGCTTATGAGGTATGCTGCGGTCTTCAGTTCAGTCAAATGTGTCAATTCAAAGCTTAACGGAAATGTAGACTGTAGCGATCGGTTACTCCAAATTCTGCGAACTTTTCACAGAGGAGGAATGGGAGGGTTTCAGCTACTCGTAAATATACATTCATTCTCTCCACCCTACCTGTGTTTTAACTTTAATTCGTCGCAGCTTGGACCTCACGTTCTGGTAAGATTACATACCGCATCCATCGAGTGTGCTCATGTCTCGCAGGTACGATTCATCCTTCGGATCGCCTGTTGCCCGTATACAAGGTTACGGCTGGATCAAAGAATTCATCGCCCGCTTGACGCACACTAAGATCACCGACCACAACGCAGCGACAAATGCTACGCTCGACGATGACCCTATCACATTCCCCCTCGACCATAGTCTCTACGTCGACGCCACGCACGAGGTTGTCGTACTAAACAGTCAGCATTTCCCTAAGTCCTCCCGTGCAATGATTCTTGATTCTTATCACCAAATCCAGTCATCACCGCGTTGAATCTGACGAGCTTCGCGTCATCTGGTCCCCTTCCATGGACTCATATACCCCGGGACCGCCCGTTCCAAGTTTCCAACCTCGCGCCCTTCGCCACAAACATCCAATTCCAACGTACGTCGTCCCCTCGTAACCCTCATCTCACTAACCACAACGCAACTCTAGTCCTCGAATGCACCTCTGTGCCCGGACCTCAAATTCGCGTCATCATCAACGACGGCGTCGTTCCACTCACAGGCATCAAAGGATGCCCTAAACATCCCGACGGCTTGTGCCCTGTCGCGACGTTCGTTGATGCGCAACGGGAGTTGCTTGCGGAGACGGATTGGGAGTGGGGTTGTAATGGGAATTGGACGATTCCTGAGGGTCCGGAATGGATTACGACGACTGGTTCGCCGCCTGAACGACAAAATTGAAGTGGAAGAATAACGGACATGTTCTACGAACATGCTTCTATGTGAACAGTGGAATTAATAGTGAAGGTCAACAGTCGTTATCTAGCCGTCGATGTACATATGTATATATACAATTTACCTTGCTCTCGGAGTTCTTTGCGCTCAGCGTGTTTAAGAAAGATCATGAATGACGCATCACTTGAAGAAATCAATTTGGCGCCATGCCAAATAGCAATAGGTGAGACAGTAGTAAGTCAGTAGGGTTTTAGGCGGTGTAATGTAGAAATTTCTCCAAAGGACCCATGGGTGCGCGCACCGGAGATAGGTGATGATCTGGAAAGTATGGCTCCCCAGCAGAAGTTTAATTTTCCAAGTAAGGGGAGTACCAGGTCGACGGTCTTCTCTCGAGTGGAGAAATAGGTCAATAGACAACCTGGTAAAAGTCCAGTTCGACAGAATAATAGAAATACAACATTTCCTCAAGAAAGGAAGGTGCCAGGGGTTGATCGATGTTGCGCCACTTCTGAGAGAGGTAGTTCCATGCTGGTTCTTAAAATTGTTTCAAACCCGTGAAAAATTTCAACTCAGCATTCAAAAGACCCATTTGAATGCATAGGCCATAATTACCATAGAAATTGTAATTTGTGTAGTGCGACTTGGAATTGTTTGTTTGCTACAGAAGTACATTTACTAGTGACTCCAATCGATTCCGCAAACTAGGAGACGTACATCCCATGACATGCCTATTGACAAAAAGTGTTCCTACTGTGCGTATGTAAATTTGGAACATATTACAGGGCAGATGATAAATTTGAATAACTAGGAGGTGATTGTCCGTTATACAACTGACGCTCAAGTTCCTGTCGCTGGGCCTCAAGTTCAAGGATACGTTGGCTGAGGGCTTCTATTTTATGCTCCAGAAGTCCACCTTCAGAGGAGATATCAGATGTATCATTGTGAACACTCTCACGCCGGTACATCTTCTCCACTTCGGTCTGTAGTTGGTCACGCTGTCGTCGAGCAGCTTCACTCTCGTCAGCAATTTGTGCAAGCTGGTCTGCATGAAATACGTTACTGGCATAGCTTTGACAGAAGTAGTTGATACTGACCGGTTTTATCCAGGGGTTGAACGTAATCCTGATTGTAAGGGAGAGGAATTGGAGGAAGGGGAATAAACGACGATCGGCGCCGTCGGCGCAGGCAGAAGAGCACGAAAATTACTAGTATCCCCGAACCAACCAAACCACCTACTACACCACCTATGATCGCTCCAATTGGACGCGTAGATGTTTGTGTAGGCAATGCAGTTGAGCTTTGCCTAAAATTTGTTTCATTCGACGAACTAAAAAAAAACAGTAGACATACTCAGAAGGTAAAGTATCAGTTGAACTAGTTGAGCTTTGCCTAAAAACTTTTTTCGTTCAGCGAACTAAAAAAAAATCATAGACATACTTAAAAGGTGATGTATCAGTTGAACTAGTTGTGGGTAGGGAAGTGGATGTTTGTATTGGACCTGAAGGAACACTGGGGCTTGACGCGCTGTTCAAGGAGGACAACGAAGTAGAGTTTGTGCTTCACAAGAGCTTTAGTTCGACCGACTGATTAGTAGACAATGAGAGACAAACCGGGATGATGTCGATATTGTCAATACTTGCGATGATGAGCTGCTTGCTGGACTAGTTGTGGCAGAGAAGAGAGGTGACGAAGCCGGGTTGGCAGAGAAGACAGACAATGAAGCCGGGTTCGTGCTTCTCAAGAACTTTATTTCAACTGACTGGTTAATACAGAACGAGAAACAAACCTGGATGCGACTATCGATGTTGGCGATAATCCGCTGCCTGTTGAGGTATGTGTATTAATGTTCACCTCAATCGGAACTTGATCAAGTAAATTGAAACCATCTCTTTCATAACTCGATCATCACTTCTATGTTCCACTGACCAATCAAAAGGAACATACGAATTTAGAGCTTGAAGGTGACATGACAGCCTTGCATGTGAGTCAGTTTATCTTCTGCTGCTGATCGTGTTGGACTCACGGGAACGATGAATTGTGGCTGTTTATTGTTAGCGGCATGTTGGCGGTAACGCTTTTAAAGTTTGTCGGAATTCTGGGAACCATCTCATATATGGCATTGCCACCACAATCCAGATAGATGAAAAATGTGGGTGGATCGCTGGTTTGAAAAGACCACGAAATGAACACGGTCCCGCCCGTGACGGCAAGACTAGGAGCATGAAGGTCGATTGCACCGATGACCTGAAGAACGGCAACGAAAGCACTGCCATTTACAGTCAAATGATCAGGGTCAAGCCAACCATGACAACGATTAAACGTACATGTAACTACAAAGGTCCAATCCACAAAGCTTGGGCATCACGATGGTAAAAACGGCAAAGTGCAACCTCCTAATGAACTATTAGTAACTATAAGAAAGGACAAGGAGATAAAATCAAGGAGATCTTCCGAAACAATGGACCTGGCTGGTGATCATCAAAGAATTCTCAGCCTTCATAGATGTCATTGTAGTACTTGATCAGTCTATGCAGTGGGCAGTGGGCTGTCAAAGAGCCTAAGTAGCAAGATATGTATGCAATTTGCAAAGCGATGCTAAGTCCTAGTTGTCTTCGTGCAAAAAGTATTAAGATAACTGTACGTGCGTCATATAAAGGTGATGGACAGATTGACATCGCTAAATGCTTAAGGCTGTTCGGGAACAGAATCAAAATGAGAATACGTATTTTGATGGCAGTGATTTTCCAAAATAAGGCCCATCATCACCCAAAAAGGAAGTATGACCATGTGTGACCAAAATTTTCGACCCACACGGAATGTGTCTGCCGTCGCGTTCTCCTTTTTAATACACCTCGTCTTCTGTCTCTCACGAGAAGAGAAGGAGAACTGGGAAGTTTACGTTACCCAACCTATGCAAAGGGAGGCGGGAAACTCAACGGTCTACATTCACTGTCTAATCGGGGCTTAGTGTGAAGGGGCGAGCTAACTTGCTTCAAATCATTCATAGCACAGGTGAGAAAAGTGCAATGATGCTTGGAAGTGCATAAATGGTGAGAGAACATATGATTTTACTCATCCAAGGTCAAACGTACAGGTTGAGAAACACCAATTTCATCATCTAGAACACGAAGCTTGAGCATGTGCAAGGATCAGCACTCAGTTTCTGGTATAAGTGGCTTCCTCCGTATCTGGATCGAAAACAGGGGTGATGTCCTCCCCGGAGTTCTCTGCCACATGCAAAAGGAAAGGATGTTATCTACAACAATCACGTTCCCGAACGGAGCCTAACTTGGTCACGACAGGTGATCAATTGTGAAAATGGACCTTATATAGATGTTAGAGCTGCCCAAGCAGAAGTCAAGCCCGTACATAATCCTGGTAACTGTCACCCTGCACCACTGTGAATACATATAGATGTATAATATTTAAGCCATCCTCATAACAGGCAAACTCGGCAAGACTCGTTACACAGTTCCTCACGATTTCATCACTTGTGAACATACCTTATGATCATCGTGGGTGTTTGTGGATGTCCAAAGTCCGCTTCTGTACAAAATGTGTCGCGGGACACTATTATCCTTATTCTCCAGCTACTACAGTCAACGAAGGAGACGCTTCAGCTGCTTCTTGACTAGAGAAAGCCGGAAGACCATAAAGGAGAAATTTACTTGGACCATTAGTCAACCTAAATCACATCCTCGGACGTCGATCTTCAGAGGATTTCGTGTTGAAGCTGGTCGTTGTACAAGCAAATGACGTCTACCGTGACGTACATGCGACCATAGCTACCATATCTGTATAGCGTAGGTAGGTATCACCAATAGTAACATAGTAATATAATATGCCCATTGACAAGGAGTGTTCCTACCATGTACATGTGAATTTCTCCAAATGAACATATCACAGGGCAGATGGTAAATTTGAATAACTAGGAGGTGATTGTCCGTCCTGCAACTGCCGTGCAAGTTCCTGTTGCTGGGCCTCGAGTTCAAGGATACGTCGGCTAAGAGCTTCTATTTTATGCCCTAGAAGCCCGCTTTCGGAGGAGATCTCGGATGTACTACTGTGAACACTCTCACGCGAGTATATCCTCTGCACTTCAGTCTGTAGTTGGTCACGCTGTCGACGAACAGCTTCTCTCTCGTCGGCAATTCGTGTAAGGTAGTCTACATGAACTATATTATTGACATGGCTTTGACAAAAGTAATTGATACTGACCGGTTTTGTCCATGGGTTGAACATAATTCTGATCGTAAGGGAGAGGAATGGGAGGAAGGGGAGTAAACGATGGTCGACGCCGTCGGCGAAGGCAGAGGACCACGAAAATTGCTAGTATCCCCAAACCAACCAAACCACCTACTACACCACCTATGATCGCTCCAATTGGACGCGTAGATGTTTGTGTAGACGATGCAGTTGAGCTTTGTCTCCACAAAAAATTGTTTCATTCAACGAACCAAAAAAAAAACAGTAGACATACTCAGAAGGTGAAGTATCGGTTGAACTAGTTGAGCTTTGCCTCCACAAAAAAACTGTTTCGTTCAAACAACTAAAAAAAACGATAGAAACATACTCAGAAGGTGAAGTAACAGTTGGGCTAGTTGTGGGTGGAGAAGCGGATGTTGGTATAGAACCCGACGTGACATGGCTTGACGTGCTGTTCGAGGAGGACGGCAAAGCCGAGTTTGTGCTTCACAAGAGCTTTAGTTTGACCGACTGATCAAGACACAACGAGAGACAAACCCGGATGCAACTACCGGCGACGCTGACGATGATCTGCTGCCTGCTATGCCCACCTCATTCGGAACTTGATCAAGTACAGTGTTGTCTCTTCATAATACGTTCATCATTTATATGCTCCAGTGACCAATCAAAAGAAACGCACGTTGTGTTAGCCTGAAGGACGCATGACAACCACCACCTTGCATCTAAATCAGTTTTCTTCTGCTTATGATCGTGTTGGACTCACGGGAACAGTGTATTGCTGTTTATTGATGATGGCATGTCGGCGGTAACATTTTTCAAGTTTGTCTGAACGGAGGACCGAAGGTCATATGTAGCTTCGGGATTGCACACCAGAAAGATGTTAAATGTGGAGGGATCGCTAGAATTAGAGGACCATGAAATGAGCACAGTCCCGTTTAGGGCGGTATGTAGAATAGGATCAAGTTTGAGAGCACCAATGACCTGAAGTACGGCAAAGAAAGCACTGTGATTCCCAGTCAAATAATTAGGGTCAAGTCAAAGCGACAGCAATTAGACGCACATGTAGCTAGAAAGACCCAACCCGCAAAGCTTGGGCATCGTGATGGCAAAAGGGCAGAGTGCAACTCCCCATGATGAACTATTAGTATTTATAAGAAAGGACAAGGAAAGAAAATCAAGGAATCTCCAGAAACAATGTCGACCTGCCTTATGATCATCAAAGACATCATAGATGCCATTGCAGTACTTGATCAGTTAAGTTCTCGTTTTTTTGCGCAAAGTGTTAATCTGGCTGTACGTTGGGCGTCATGTAAGGGTGATAGACAGATTAAACTCGCTAGATGCTTAACTTGGTTACGACAGGTGATTGATTGTGAAAATTGAACTTCTAGATGTTGGAGCTGACCAAGCTGAAGTCAAGATCTAGACCGTACATAATTCTGGAACCATGACCCTGGCACCAATGTAAAGGCACGTAGATGCACAATTTATAGTGAAACCATCCTCACAACGGGCGGACTTGACGAGACTCGTTACCATTCCTTGACTTGAATTCCCGATCCCTATCACACAGCTTGTGATCCTCATCATGGGTGTTCGTTGAGGAGTATTTAACTGATGCAGAGTGCAGAGTGCATCACTGTCTAGATATGGTCCAGTGTATCCAAGGTCCTCACAGGTGGATGTACTGAATGTGTCGGGGGACACCATCATCTTTGTTCTCCAGCCACTACAGTCACCGAAGGAGACGCTTCAGCTGCTTCGTGACCTAGAGAAAGCTGGAGGACATCAAGGGCGTCAAACACTTGAAAGTTACTTGGACCATCAGGCAACCTAAATCATAGAACGTCCGGATCTTTCGAGGATCTGGTGGTTGCAAGGAAACACTGATCTGTTAACTGCAAAAAGTTTAGACGCTTTTGAAGGCCTATACCGTTTCAGCGATATCAGGCCTGAAGTCCGGTAGAAATCTTGTTGAGCTTTGTCCTCACCGAATCCCTATGTGTTGGCGTTTGATCATTTAAGACGCATTCATTCATCCATCCATCATCCAGCTGCCCCACTCCAACAGCCCCCTTCTTATTAAAAAATCACGATGGCTTTTTCTCGAGCGAGTCTCAGACCATCGTTCCAAGTGTTGAAGTAACATATGTGGATGTGAACGGAAAGTCAAAGTTGTTCCATTGTTGATGAACACAGCTCCATCCATTTTGAAGCGTGATCTCCATTGTGCCGGAAAAGTAATTTGCAATACGCGGCGAATGCTCAAGATCACTGATTAGTGACGTTCAGCTTACGCTGAGTCAGTAATTTGTATTCAGTTCTAGCCACCACCATCACCATGGCTGGCAAGCCAGACGTCGAGACCGGCGAGGCCTACGCCCGCAACTCGTACGACTGCGAAGAACGCCAGTCCCTGCTACCATCTACGTCGGACGCGACCGCGACCCCTGTACCGTCGTCTCCTGGCAAGCGTGATGACGTCTCAAAGAGATTCAGCGTCCTCCACCTTGGCCTTGCTTTCCTCGCAGGAATAATTGCATGCATAGTGACGCAGCTATTCGTCTGCCCAGATTGTTGTGTGCATGGAAGAAATAACCACAGCAGCTCTGCAACTCAAAACAACATCGAGGTTTTCGCGCCACCTTACGTAGGCTCAACACAAGTCCACAAGTTCCCTCCTGCGTCACCTACCAACGCGAACCCGACTCTTTTTCCAAGCAATGTAGGCTATCCTGGTGGGACACCAACTGGAGCCGAGCCCAACGTCATCGAAACTGCCCCTGCATATCCCATACACTCAGGAGCTGCTCAGCTCGTCGCGCCTAATACACTGGGGAGTAAAGCAAACAAGGAGAAGAGCTTCGATCTATTCAGGAACTGGGGTAACCTGTCGCCGTGGTATAGCGTTGGAGGGGCGTTTGGATTAGATTCAGAGCCTACTGTGCCCGAGACTTGTCGTGTGACTGGTTTACATTTCTTGCATAGACATGGGGCTAGATACCCCACACAGTGGGGTAAGTGCTTATGTGAGCTCGCCTATTCAATTTGAGACGCTTACGCGTGAGCAGCATCTTATGGAGGACCGGCGGCTCTGGCAGCAAGATTGAACGAGGCGGCCGCAAAATGGAACGCGACGGGAGGTCTTGAATTTTTGAATGATTGGTATATGGCACCATTTTTCGCAGCGTCGATGGTTCTGACTGGATCTCAAGGACATACAAACTCGGAGAAGAGTGTCCGTGTCTTCTGCACTATCTTTAACAATATTTTAACATGGTTTACAGTGCTTACTCCGTTCGGCCGACAACAGATGTGTCAGTTCTCTTACATCTACATCTTGTCAACTACACTCAATGCACGCGAACTTTAGATGACCTAGGTATCTCCATGCGCCTGAAATACGGGTTCCTTCTTGAGGTACTGCATTCCGTATGCTCCTTCATTTATATCTCAACAATGCAATCAAGAACTTCACGGAAACCAATACCATTCCCGTTTTCCGTACCGAATCTCAGTATGAATGTGTGTCCCTCTTCATCGACGTTACTGACATGATACGTCTTCAGAGATCGAATGCTCCACTCAGCGTTGAACTTTGCCATTGGATTCTTCGGATACCCGTTAGATGGTAAGTACCAACAGAGCATCACGATCGAATCCAAAGGAGTACGTCATGACATTGCTCTTAAGACCAATCCAAATCGATACTCATGCTCACTTGCAGTTTAATAACACTTTGGCACCATATAAGACGTATAGTTCCCCATCCCCAGCGCAGCGCTCCGTCCTAATCTGACCGTCTTAATCTCAGGTGCCCGAACGCAAGAGTCCCTGAAAGGGGAGATCGCGGCGTTTGGTACGTCAAACGATGGGCAGCGATTTATCTGAAGAAGGCACTTGCTCGCTTGCAACCCCACCTCAAGGGTTACGAACTCAGCATAGAAGACGTATACATCATGCAACAGATGTGCGCTTACGAGACTGTAGCTATCGGCTACTCCAAGTTTTGTGAACTGTTCACCGAGGAGGAGTGGGGGGGCTTTAACTATGCGTAAGTTGTCGTTATCTTTATTTTCTGGTTCAAGCTTTTGATCATCTTTCATTAGTGTTGATCTGAGCTTCTGGTGAGTTTCCATGAGTTTCCATGAATGGAAGGACAAAGGAAAACCAAAAACCAACTACTGATGGCCCTAGGTATGGCTCTGCATTTGGATGTCCCGTTGCCCGAGTACAAGGCTATGGCTGGATTCAAGAACTTCTCGCGCGTCTGACTCACACACCAATTACCGAGCACAACTCGTCGACTAACTCAACTCTCGACGACGATCCCACTACTTTCCCGCTCAACCAGAGCCTGTATGTCGATGCTACGCATGAGGTCGTCATTCTCAATAGTGAGCAAGCAAAATTGTTGAACCACAATTCACTTTCGACTAATCACCTCTCTTAGTCATCACCGCACTGAATTTGAGCAACTTCGCTGCATCTGGTCCGCTCCCTTATACCCACATACCAGCCAACCGTTCCTTCGAAGTCTCCAAACTCGCACCATTCGGCACAAACATCCAATTCCAACGTGCGTTCCCCCTCCCTTATCTTCCATACTCCCCCACCTTGACTAACGATAACACGTCTCACAGTCCTCGAATGCACCTCCGTCCCCGGTCCTCAAATCCGCATCATCATAAACGATGGCGTGACACCTCTCACAGGAATCAAAGGATGCCCCACGCAGCGCGATGGCATGTGTCCCGTCGATACGTTCGTCAAAGCACAGAAAGAGCTGCTTCTAGAGACGGATTGGGAGTACGATTGTTTTGCTGATTGGACGGTACCTGAGGGTGATGCGTGGAATACGACGATTGGGTCACCGCCTAAGCCCTAGACTGAGCGAGTCCACCCTCACGCATGCGTTTTGGAGGTCCGCGCCGTGCTAGATGGATGTCCGTTAAAGGGGTAGTGGTGATAGAATCGGCACTTTGTGATGGGCTAAGTGATCTTGTATTACACTTGCTATTAATGGACAGTCATTTCTTAAACTCAGGTGTCGATTTTTGAGACTTTATACTGATATAAGAGTCTTCAGTCTGCAGATAACCAGCAGTTTTATGGGACCACCAGCGGGTGGATTCAATCAAACCAAAAAAGACAAACACAAGACCACATTTTTAAAAATCTGTAACGGCTATAGAACTTCATTTATACGTGGAGAGGTCCCTTGTTTCAAATCACTTTAGACAACCTCGCAAGTTCCAAAAGAAACCGCCAGGCGTCCACCTGCATATCTTCCATTGCTCTTTCCAAACACGTAATGACTTCGTTGAATGCGAGATTACATTGGCCTGGCTCTTAAACCGGCCTTGGTGACTTGCCATCGCTATACCTCAATTCTCGTGCGCATTAGGTACGGACCAATCTTCCTCACAATAGCTGACGGCGAAGGCTTGCCTGCGTCTATAAAACCGAACAGTTAACCATCTTGTGAAGATCGCACGAGAAAGAAAAAAAAACATACATCCTTGCTGCGTATCCGAGTCCAGCGTCTGGGCATTCGTGTACACGCCGTCAATCTGCCGCTGAAAACTGAGGGATGCGGCATATAGGATTACTGCAGTAGCAACGACGAAGAAGCGCATGATTCTTGAACTATAAACCGAGATCAGAGACAGCTCCTCAAGGCCACAAATAATTCCTTTCATATACCTGTTTATAAGTCCTACTGGACCAGGAAGCCAGCGAGTTCGCCTGGGTTGACTGGGATGCTCAACCTAGCCACTCTTTTATAGACATTAGCTCAGTCAAAGGGTCACGTCTTATCATCTCACGAATAGGATCTTCAGACATAGTTGCTACCGGCATTTCATAACCTGGCATGCGTTGAAGCTTACTTTTTCGAGTATCCGGGCCGTAAAGCCATGCAGCAACCCAAGGAACCGACCGTGGCAATCCTTGTCTGACAGGAAAGATGCACGACTCAAAAAATTACGAACGGATAGACTGTAGGCAAAATTCAAATCAAGAAGTCTACCTTAAATTATGAAAAGAAGAGTTGGGAATAGTTTTGTCATGCAGTCTATAGCTAGAGTTATGAAACTTCCTCAGAACAGAATTTTATCAATATACCAGGCCCTGGACAGGCCCCCGAATCGGCTCTGATGGCTTTGCAGCTTCCCTCATCTTCTCCGTTCTTTCCTGACTTTCATGTATGAGAGAACTTGTGAGCCCTTCGCGCTTGCCGAAGGGTGCCGGAGAAAGCCGATGTGATTGTTAAAACGCGAATGGAAGGTTCGCTTATCATCGGCTTGGACTTGTAAAAGTTTGCGACCCTGCCGACTTTTACGACGTTGCTAATGAAAAGAATGATTGGCAAGACGCTTCCGAAAGTACGACGGCGTCCTGGAAAAATCATGTTACTATGACTATGATTTAGAAATCAATCAATAGAGTGGTCGGATTTTAGTAGACGTCCTGAGAAACTCTGTGCGGGACTGTCCACCTCGTGGTTGTTCTCTTTACCAGACTTGAAAAGGGGGCGGAGGGGGTTAAGTGGAACAAACTAGTTAAGCTCAGACTATGTAGTTGGTTATGTCCGCTACGTACTATGCAAACCAAGGCATATCGTTAGTGCGATCATGGGGATTTGGTGCGTCTAAAAATGATTATATATATGCCTTGTGATACGATTATAGTACATTCTTGACCGTAACTGGCTTTGCGAGGCTTGCCGCGTTACCCCGTTCTTAACTCAAATACAATTTGACCAGGTCTTCGATGACGGCTGCTCAAGGGACCACTGACTTTTGGCCGGCTGCTTGCGCTCTAGAGACAGGTCACATTCCGTATGCACTCTTCAGACGAAGTCTGATCTCGTCAAATCCTTCCATAACATAAACATTCTTCTAGTACAACTTAAATTTGAAGAGTTCTGATGAACGGTCTGCACGCTTTTAATCTCAAAAAGTACTATCGTTGGACACTTACTTAACCACCTAAAATAATTGATTCAAGGCTTGATGACAACCTAAATATATACGGTAAAACACCATGGATATGATGAATTGACTTTGTGTACTACTTGCTGGTTTCCATTCCCCACGTAGCGGAGTTGAGTGTCCTTGTTACGGAGATCGAATGACGCGTAGCACCACTCATCCTGAGGAGTACAGGAACTGTAAGGTAGTATGTTCAATCTGATGAAGTAGCCAAAACTAATAGATCTCCGTTCATGTAAGTAGTCCCTGGAATGTCATTAGGTCCAACCATGTCTGCTAATTCCAATAAATCTGGAGGTCCTAGAAACTAGTCATTCAAGGCCCGTCGCATCGGCCACCGGATTGATTTTGAATGAAGTAATGTTTGTGATGAGTACCATCCGTACAAAGCTCATTGAACTGAGCGCTTTTGCTGAATCATCTCAGATGCAGATGACCATGGAACCCATAGTCATAGTGGTGATTCCACAGCGGTAACCGTTATAAACAAGCATTTACAGTACACTATGGACAAAATTGCAATTTAGATATGCCACTCGCAAAATTGACCAGATCACAAAATATATTCCTTCCTAAGATCTCACAGCGGGCCGAATGAACAGGGGCATCTGATTATTGCCCTCGGGATCCGTGACCAACACAGGCCGCTGAACGACCGAAGACTTCTTAATGATATCTTTTGCGGGCACGGCGAGGTCGAACTCGAAGGCACGGACGAGTGTGAACAGAAGAGCTTTTGTCCTGAGAGGACATGGTAGCATGAGCAATCTTGATAGAGGACACCAAGAGGTACCAGCAATGTGCTTACTCGACGAGAGAAAAACGATAGCCAATACAGGCACGGGGACCACCGAGGAAGGTGAGCATGTTGCCCCACACGCCAGGGACATTGGTCGCAGCTTCTGGGACATGTTCCCAGCGTTCAGGTCTGCGTGATATCGCATGAGACAGAGATGTTTGGAAAACTGGTATGTTTACCTGAATTCTGCAGCATCTTCGCCCCAGATTGCCTTATCGCGGTTGATGGCCAGGATTGGTACAAATAACATCTGTCCCTTGGTTACTCTACCATCACATGAAAAAATATTGGTTTCCAACGAAAGATTAGAATTGAGAAAAAAAAACCTCACTTGATAAAATTATGAACGACCCCTTTGCAATCGGTGATGGGATGGCCAAGTGGTAATATATCGTCTTTGACAGCAATCCGAATGGTGGATGGCACCGGACAGTGAACACGCAATGTCTCTCGCACGACCATATCAAGATAGGGCAGAGCGTTGAGCTGCTCCATCGTGGGATTGTCCGTGTCAACCTTGAGGAGCTCTTCCCGAAGCTTGTTCTGTACAGCTTTGTCCTGAGTCAGAGCATACAAGGCCCAGGTCGTTCCAGTACTAAGGTCATACGTCACTAAAGTCGCGAAGTGAATTATACAGATGTTAGTGTACCTAGTAGTTTCATGGCCAGCGACGAGGAAAGTAGGAATCTCTAGATGCGGAAGTGATCATTACTCGATGATGTTAAGTAGGAAATATAACGACATACGGGCGAGAACATCCTGATCGGACATACGCTGATGCTCTGGAATATCAGTAGCCATGTTCGAATTCACAAGAAGGGTAAGAAGATCCCGTTTCTCGCCCTTCTCATGTAGAGAGTTTTTGCTTTCGCGGAGTAGGTTGTGACTAATGCGCGTCATGGTCTTCTTGGCCTCAGCAGCTTTAACATCTTGCTCGGTTTTCTTATTCCGAGTCGTCAGATAATATCACTCCAAACGGAAGACGGACTCACTAAGAAACTGAGGAAAGGTACATATGTTCGAATTATGGGTATGAGTGACAACCGAGTTCCCGCTTTGAACATGATTGCAAACGCGGCATTGAGCTCGTTCTTCTTGGGATCC
The DNA here is from genome assembly GCA_017657195.1 of Termitomyces sp. T70a. Classification (NCBI taxonomy): domain Eukaryota; kingdom Fungi; phylum Basidiomycota; class Agaricomycetes; order Agaricales; family Lyophyllaceae; genus Termitomyces; species Termitomyces sp. T70a. The sequence goes on along the minus strand of JAGGAT010000085.1, from coordinate 51,545 downwards.
TCGCTAAGAGCGTCAAATTTGTAATTGAATCCTGTGCATTCGTCAGCGTTGATCCCGGTTGTGAGTGAAAGGATGAACCAGCCAGTCCGATGACGTCAAGAGTTGTTCGGCTTAACCAAGAAAGGGCATCGATCCTGCTCTGACCACCCTGTTTTTCGTTCTCTGACGCCCATCCATCGCGTAACTGACAAATCCGGGGTTAAGTATTGCAACGAGGACGTAACGAAACGAAAAAAGGGGGAAACGAAGGAAATTCATACGACATACCTGGATGGCCTTGGAAACAAAGATCTCAGTAAATTCACGGATTTGAGAAGGTCCGAATGCGGGATTCTGATATTCAGTGAATCAGCACCGTTGAAAATGAAGAAATTGGGTACGGTACCATAACTTTACGCTAATCCACATGTACATGGTCAGATGTGTTTCAGTCCGGCAATGCCGAAATACGTACCTGCTGTTTGTGTTTCTCCCCTTCGACAACTAGCACGCCTACGGAGATAAAGTTAACCAAAAATCACGAACTTTGACATAGTGATATCCACAGACCTTCCCCAAGGATGCGAGCGAGATTGTGACGCGCAGCTTTCGGTTTTTGGTACACACTAGTAGTCATAAGAATGTGATTCAAGGCCTTGGTATCTGTAGTGTATAATCGTCTAAACTACAAGCTCTTGAGCCTCCGTTTCAGAAATATGAGGTCCACTAAAACTTACACCAAAAAATCCTTTGTACTGAATCGTGGAACCATACTCCTGTACCCATTTCTCGTGAAGGACCGAGTTTTCCTGAATGAAGATTTCATGAGCCAAGCGGCAAGGAAGATTGAGGAACAGGATACCGCTGCCCAAATCTCCGCCATATTTCCGTATATGAAACTTGGACTTTTTGGACCGGGAAGATCGCGCAAAGGAGAAGTGATCTCCTGGTAGACAAGTTTCACCGCTCGATGAATGCCATAAACGACAAGTGTTGCAAGTAGAGACCCCAGTAAAAGCACGATGACATCCATCTTGTACTAGATGCCTTTGATCGTACGTTTGAGGGGGATTTCGGTCTAGCCGCCAAGGAAGTCTCTGAAAAGCCTGTGTGTCATAATGGAGTCAGCTGCTCGAAATCAGATTCCAGCACAGCATCTGATGACAGCAAGAGCGATGCGCAGTCCATGCAGAACGTTGCAGTCACATGCTCTAAGCACTTCTTGTTCTTGAACCACTCGCTACAACTAGCAAACGCTCTCGTTTTCGCAGCGCGGGCTTTCACCGAATCCACAAATCCCCTTGGAGATCTGCTCCTCGGACGCAGCTCATCTTGACATGTGTATAGATGTAGTAGCCCCATCCACGAAGTTCTCTGCATATGAATGAGCTATTAAGGCGCGAATTGAACTTCGTCATCATTCCATACCAGACTTTCGACTGGGATCTAGTCACTAGCAAAGTCTCGGAAAAATCTCGTGATCTCGGAACTTCTTTATCGTCTCATAGCACTTCCTCAGTCTAGGTGGTGTGCTTGACATGCGACTGCAGATTGCACTGGTCAGGAAGTAAACGCATTTCTCAAGCGGTAGACCAACGTCCTGAGTCAGTCTCACTGACAGGAGCCGAAAACTTCTTCCGATCATACATTTAATCGCTATGCAGGGTGCCCAGCTCGCGCACTGTCGCACGCGTATCAATCAACGTCGCACAAGTTTCTCTTGGAGATGACTTGAAATGAGAGGATGGATCGCAAAGAGATTCTTACTGGCTCCTTTGCACAACACGATCCTTCGTTATCATTACGACATTCTATGTTTCTACCTCTATACCGCTCGATCATGTCAAACATGTATTTAGGTGCGCTGTGAACACAGCCTGAAAGCAATGTAACCAATCATAATGAATCTTGGATTCTACGGGAACATTTATGTCTACGGTGTTGCCTCAAGGATTTCCCCTTGTCTCGATAAACGTTCTTGAACGTCTGACACTTGGATTCGTCGGTGACTCGCATCTTACTTTTCACACAAGTACACAGCTTTGTGCTTGCATGCGTGTTCAGTTCAACTTGATTCCGTTATCCACCGTGTCGAGCGGCAGCGCTATTAGCGCCCGCGTGTCTAGGGGTGTATAAAAGGAACATCACCATCTGTCATCTGCCCCAGAAGAACCTACCCACCTTCAAGATGTTTGGTACTTTTACCCTCGTTTTCCTTGTCGGGTCTTTGCGTAAGTTCATGTTATTGGCTAAATCGTGTAAATACCAGACTGATAGTCGGTTACTCCCAAAGTGCTTCAATTATCCGTTGCGGCTAACTTGAGCAATTGGGAAGGACCGCACATTGACGTTACCGCAGAAAACCGCGCTATTGATTGGTGGTATACACAAGTCGTCAGTCAGACGTCTGCTCCGAATGGTGTGCCTCCATCAATTGAAGTAGTTCTCAAGCATGGTTGGTCAACCTCGTCCACATTGGATATTGGTCATGATTGATCAGGTTCCTGAACAGGCAATACTTTTCAATTTGGTTCTTCTAATACTCCACTATATTCCGTTGAAATCAATGGATTCGATCAAGACGGCCTTCCTTTCGCACAAACCATGGTGTTCAATACATCTTCAGTCTATCTCAACGAATCCGGTGTCACCTTTGGAAGCTGGGGTAACAACGAGATTACCTTTATCGCCACCCCGGACCGCAAGAAGTTCTCAATTCTTCTCAACACTACCGATGCGACTGGAACTATTGATATTAATACTGAAAGTTCTGCTCGGACTGGCTGTGGTGGTACCTGCCTTTCCGATTCCCCCTTCTTCGGTGATCTGGTTTCAGATGGACGTGAGTTAACCGCCGCGGAGGTGATTCTATATCAGAAAACAGGGTGGCGTATCACGATCCCCAGTAAGCGTCATAATTTCCCTCAACCGACGTTTCATCTGCTAATTACCGCACACTTAGGTGGCCCTTCTACCGTTGATGTCTCACTCGGCGGTAAAACTGTCCGTTTCAATGGTGCAGGCTATAAGGATTCCAACTGGGGACCAAACGCCATGAATGACTTCATCAAGTCATGGTATGTCCTCATCGCCCAGGTTGGGCCGTGGTCGTTTGTCACATTCAGCGGAAGCCCGACCAATGGCACCAACTCCATCAACTCCGGCCATCTCAGCTACAAGGGTGAATTTTTAACAAGCCAGTGCAACATCATCGGAGAGCGATCAACTGATATCTCTATCATCACCCCAAGTGGCCACGTTGTCGATAGCAACGTCATTGCACCGACTGCGTTTGACGTAACGTTTATCTTGTCTGATGGCAAAAACGTCTCGTTCCATGCAAGCAACATTGCTGTGAATCCTACTGTCAGCATTTACCACCGTTGGACTGCAAAATACAAGGGTGGCGCCGTCGGCGAACAGCAGTACGAGTCCTATGGAATCACGGAGTGGATGAACCCTGGTAATCTCAGCCAGTGGCCCGGAATTGAGTAAATGGTGAGCTTCGTTGTTGATTGTTGTCTCAGCTCTTGCCAACGCGCACATGGCAGGCAGGACTTTGTTTGTTTTACTCGTGAATGATGTACATAGTTATGACGTGGGATATTTTTGAAATGAATCTGTTTAACGGAAGGAGCTATCTATATCCATTATTGAAGAGGAGAAATACCGATTATATTGAACGTAGCTACGAAGCGCCATTGCTAATAATTTCAGTACATCGGTTAAATCAATAACGCCCACAAACATTCTTTGACCTGTAAGAGAATTAAATTGTGACAGGGTCGATGCAGAAGTCCACGCATAACCTTCTGAGAGACTAATATCTGCTAGCGCCGTTCTTCGAGCAGTTACCAACAGGTTGTGTGGCGCAATGAAGCGGCAGAAAACTTAGCGAAAAGGGATACGATTCGGAAGGATTATGACTTCTGAAATTCATAATTGATCAATCAATCATTGGTGTTTTTGGATGTCCGTCTTGCCTCCGTGACACTCAACCAAATCAGTGAAAGCTGTCACTGATGAATTCTGAGTTTAGGTTGGCGGGCTAGTTTGGATTTGAGGACCCTAGAGGTCTGAGCAATAAGCTTAGATAAATATCCTCCAAGAATGTTGACCCTCGTACGACTGATACAAAGCATCCGGAGCGTCTAATTGAAGTCTGAACTTCGTAGACGACAGGTAACTCGCAGTCAGTAAAGCTGCTTATATTGAACCCTATTCATTTGAGCTAACTGAGGTGATGTTACATATGTGTAAGAATACTATTCTATGCTGTTGCAAACGACGATGTCATACGCATTACTGGTACGATTGTTCCGTTGGGAAGGCTGAAGATGTAGTAATAATCAAATGAATCAGACATATTTCGATCAAGTTCAATTACCTAGTCATCACTGTCCGAAGCATCCTCCACAGTTGCCTGCCTCTTCGCCGCCTCCTTCTTCCTTCGCGCCTCTTCGAATTCTCTCTGTTTATCCTCATGCTCCTTCGCCTCTTGCGCCGTCAAAGAATACTGCCTTGAGCACTTCAAAACATAATGGCACGAAGGCCTCGTCCCCAACAACTTGAAGACCCTTTGATCATCGCGATATATGCCACCAAATATAATATCCTTCTCAAGATAATCCAATCTGCGTATTCCTTCCCCGAGCGTACCACCAGGCACCCCGAGTTCTCGCGAACGATTGTGCCTATACACCTGTGAAATGATAGCTTGTCGTTTCTTATCAAGCATATCGTAGTCTTGTTTCGACGCAAGACGATAAAAGTGATTACCGAGCTGGTCGATAACATCACCGCAAGTCACCCCGACCGCGGCGTTTGATGCCTCGATGGGAACGGCCCAGGGAAACGTTTCAGAGACGATGGTGATCTTAGTGAAGCGGGGGAACGTGGCAGGGTCATCGCGCCCTTTCGACCACGATACGTGCGATTGATCTGTTGAGAGACAACAGTCGTTTGACCGAAATAGCATGTTCCATTTCAGGTGAGGTCGGTCTGGATCCGTATCTGCAATCGGCTCCAGCAGCGGATTGACTCTGCTACTAACGTTGAGAATCTGAGCCTCAAAAGGATCTAGGACAGGGCCGTCTGTCAAGATGCATCAGGTTAACGACGTCATAAGCGCAATAGGCTCGAAGTCGCGACGTACATCCAGTGCCTGCCATAAATGGATCAACGCGGTCACCAACATGCGCACTCGACCGGCTTGCATGCATGCCGGGTCTTTCGTTCTGCTGTGTCTGGCCAGGCTGCATTGCCAAAGAAGGGCCGGGTTGACCATTCCAAGCGAAAGGATCAAAATTTAGGAAACCAGGGCCTGCTGGCGTAACTGCCGCTGGGGTATTCATAGGCCCCCAGCCAGGCGTAGGCCCTCCAGGATAGCCTCCGTACACATTGGGCGGCCATGCACCGTATTGTGGTGGATACGGGGAATGATAGCCTGGGAAGGGACCCCCAGCATTTGGTGGCTGGAGAAAGGGCTGCCCTTGTGGTCGTGGCATACCTTGCCAAGGTGAAGGTTGTGGAAGAGCAGTCCAGGGCGAGGTTCCCATGTGCATACCTGGTGGCACTCCTCCCGGATATCCCACAAATTCTGTAGCTAACGTTGGAGGCAGACGGTTAGGGTTGGCGTTGGGAGTCGCACCACCAAAAGCTGGAGGTTGGTAACCTGGGGCGACGAACGGGGATGAAGGGTAGAAAGGGAAGGCTCCTGGATGTTGAGGTCTGCCACCCCAGCCAAGGTTTGCAGGTGTTTCAGTTGGAGGTTCAGGGATCACAGGTTGCTGGCCGACCCGTGGGGACGGTGTACCGTTGATGAGGGGAGGGACGAAAGGTGATACGTGTGTCATTCTGGAGAATGAGTGTTTTTATTTTTGGTTCTGTAATTCCTTTGCACAGGTAAGTGGCATGAGTTTGAAAGACTTGACTTGACTCGACCATTTGCAATACTCACCAATGTGGAAGTCTGACCCGACTCTGATGCGAAGCTCTGAAAGGTACCGTTATGCCCGTAGTAAACTCGTAAGAATTCGTGGCTCGTAGAACGCCTCCAAATGTGCGATTTTCCTGAACATTGATTAGAAAGTCATAATCATGATGCAGGAAGCAATTTTGTCTACTTGAACTGATGCAATGACTCTTTTGTCTGCAGAACGTTAATCAGATGAAATGACAAAAGGGTTCACAGCCTCAGCCGGACCTTCGCCAGGCGTAACGGACTCACACAATGGGGAAAATACGTATCCAGCCCTGGAATCTGGGGTATAATCCTCCTTTGGCGCCGATGAAGTGTTAAATGACCAGGTATACGTCCAACTGAGATATTCAATCCAAGATGGATCGTAAGTCCACGAAGAATGCAGGTAACAGTGATAAGTATTAACTGTGACGGGGTATATAGACTCCCAGAAGTAAAGAGAAAGGAAAGAAGCAAAGGAAAGAAGCACGAACGGAAGGCATGATCTGATCAGCGATCCGGATCGACCACGTGTTCAACAACTGTCGACGCCATATTCATAAATTCACCGCCCACATAGAACTCTACGGGAATGAAAGTGGAAGGAGGCCCACGTGTTGGAGCCCGGTGAGTAGATGTGTGCTAAAACTGTACCAAGAAACTGATATGAAGGTATTGTAAATCATGTGATGAGTATACATGAGTAAATCGGTATGTAGTTCGTAAATTCGGGTCGTAATGAAAAGAGAGCATACGGATGTCCGCCAATATTAATCCGAAACATGGCTGGTCATATACAGAGGATGGACACGAGGATGCGGTGGTTGAAAACCGCTTAATTCGACAGGTCCATTACGAAGATATTCGGAGCACTGTAGCCAAGCCGGGAGACCGCATATTTATCATCTCTCCGTAGCCCCTCAAAATACACACGCTCCCGGAGCCAGTCTAGGAGCAAGGTCAGCACGAGTTAAGAGATAATGGTCAGGGCCACGACGCACCGTAGCGTTTGAGCTGCTCTGTAGGGATAGGTGTAGTTGGAAAATAACCAGACTGCCACCCTCCTTGCGTTGTCACAAAGTTGTGAGCAGCAATCCTCTTAATCTGTTCCTGCGTGCGCGCCGGAATCGACGTCAACTCCGGAGGAGTAATTACAGTCGTATACCTGGAGAGTTATCAGTCGTCAGCGTCAATAGAGGCGAAAATGAGAAAGAAATGGACGAACTCCCTGTACAATTGAACACAGATATCACCCATCGTCACTCCATTATCGTTCGTCACGACAGTGCACCATGGACTGTGTTCCGTGATAATGATGAGCTGCTTCACGCGCGGCATCGTCGCTGGCTCATCCTTCTGTGTAAATGCGATATCACGATCGCGCGCTTCCTGGTTGAAGCCACTGGTTTGTCCTACATTTTCCACATGACAATTATGTGGTTAGGGTTGGGTAGTTGGAGATATCGTACCAGTAACAAGGCTGAAGACAAGATGGAAGGATGCATGTTTATGAAGAAGGATGGGATTGAGTTCGAGTTCACAACGCAAGAGGTAGAGATCCGTTTGGCTAAGAACGGGCCCGTCTGGTAAGAAACATGAGCGTCGGCATACGAGGTTAGGTCAACTACGCACAGGATGTCCCCGCTCTCCATTTCCCAATGCTATCCATGACAGTTGTAACAGAGGATGAAAATTAGAAAGCTAGTGTGGCAAGAAGAGAAACTACGATGATATCAATGATAAGATCTCCGATAGCTTATTGAAAACACGTAGTTGGGCGCAAGGCGCTTAAAAAGGTTGACATGTCATGCATATTGCTGTGGTACTGGACCAGATATATTTTGGCAGAGCACAGACGAGATGATCTTTATTTTGGTCGATCGACAGCAATCGACAGCATTCAGGCAAACGAAACATATACAAAGATGATGCTATTCCTCAGTATGATGGTGATAAGTACATATGTGACAATTAAACAATATAACAATGCGGTTTGATGCGATATCCGTAGAGGTGATAAAATGTAGCTAGTCATGAGAAGTATGTGCATGGTGAGCGGAAACAAAGACACCTGATAAGTAAATCGAGTCAGTCGAGTTCAATAACCGATGAAAGAGCAACAGGACAATCAGGACTCAGAAAAATAGGCAATATATGGTTGTCTCCACAAGGATCAGAACAGGTCTGAATTTGTTCATCTTTTGACGACGCAAGAAAAGAAAGGTGGCTATGGATGTGTACTCACAATATACAACAAAAAGGCCGTCCGAAAAAAAACACAAGGATAATTTACTGTAGAAGGATGGTCAGTTCTGATGGATAAGCTAGAGAAGAATGCATCAAGGAAAAGATCAGTTCTATAAAGGCAATATCAATTTGTCCGCATCTTTGAAGAATTGGAACAGGTCTGATAGGTTATCATCCGCGAAGAGAAGAGAGAAAAGGCGGTACACAAGTTAAGAGAAGATAATCGAAAACTTACATAATACACTGCTGAAACATTCAAGCGACCATCGCCGCACGAAGGGGAGGCATCGCAGTCTGTGCCCATCTAGATCTCGTGGGTGCTGTTTCTCCGTATACCCATGCACCCTCGTCAGCCTCATCATGGTCGTCAATACCACAATCCTCGACATAAACACCAACGCCAGAGCCTTCATGGGGGTCCAAGAGAACTTCCAGGCTGGACCGGCGTTCTTGGAGCTGGAGTTTCCGCAACGCATTTATGAGGTCATCAGCTAAAGGGTTGGCATTGGGAGGGTCTTCCCGAATTTGCTCCCAGCCAACAGGAGGCGAACCAGGAGGCGAAATGAGAAAGTTCTTCTCGACTGCTGGTGGTCGGAGGTAATTATCTTCTGGAACTGCGTTGCCAAACATATCCTCGGTAGTCAGGGGATTAGGGTCGGCGCGATAGACGCGTAGTTCAACTTCAGAACTGATATACATATTAGTTAATAGCTGAAGAAGGGGTACCTAGACTCGTACCCATCCTGTGAACGTTGAATGACTACTCGGTCACAATGCTGCTTGGCAGACTCTGCGCTGTGCTCGAACCTGTATACGATGATAATTCGACCAAAACCAGGAAGAGGTGCCCAGCGATTTATCTCGCCATATGTTGCAAAGTGATCACGTAAAACATCGAGAAGGACTGGATGAAAAAAATCTTTAGGGACTCGCGTCACAGTAATTGTGTTCGTTTGCTGCGGATATTCAGCAGGTAGTGACGATTGCCTCGAAGCTGGCAAAGATATTGAGAAGGCCATTAACTGAGCAATCGTTAATCAGGTTTGAGGTAGTGAAGAGGAGGTCAAGGTCGAAAGACCAGTGGATAATGTGGCCATGAAAGACCTTTCCTTTTAAAACTTTTCTCAGCACCGCGTTACGTAAGCTGTGCACGGGTAAATCGTTTCTTTTTCAATATCCCGATTGCAGTACACATCGGCAGTTCAAGCCGGCACGGCCTCGCACAGTCCTCATGTAATACAATCGGCAGCCCGTGCACCACCGTAGTACAGCTAATGTATCATGACTGGTTTCCCAAGAGATTCCAATGGTAGATAAGTGTCTCGATAGTCATCTATTGCCTCGACAACGAACATGACATGAACCGTAGTAATCTGTTGCTACAATGCAAAAAAGTACAGATGATCATATGGTTTGTAGAATGGTCCATTTCAAATAAACAATGAAGCCTTCTACTCCTTGAGCCGTTGCTCCACTTGAGCCCTCTTCTCTCCAAGAGCCTTGACCTTCTCCTCCTTTGTCGCGTCGTAAGCAATTGTTGTTTGATTGAACCTATGGAACATATCATCAGCCGCGTTGAATAGAAATATTGATAGTATGACTTGCGGGTTCTCCGGAGACTTTTGGAACTGCTTGTACAGCAAGTCCTGGTGAAGTGAAGATAGATATCGATTAGCAGGTGTGAAATCGCGCGAGTGACATCACGACAGACCTTGTACTGTTGCAACCGTAGGCCCGGATGCTGGACAGGAATTAGTGATTATCATTATTCAGTGTGTTCCAATGGAAAACACCGCACCTCAATCTTGATCTTTGGTAACTCACGCTCTTGGTAAGCTTCAAACGCAGCCTAATTAACGCACGGTAAGAATATTGTGTAAATGAATATACGAGGCAGTGCAAGTCTCACCTTGAATCGTCGCTAAAGATTGGTGTGCCATTCAGTCCGAATGTAGATACGATAAATCGATATACAAATCGTACCTCTGGATGCCGTTCAATCCCAGCAGCCTGCTGTCCTATGCTCGCCTTATCCATCTTCGCATTTACAACTTCCAGCAAATCAAGTGCATTATCGATGCCCGTCGCTGCATAGCTTTCGATCTCCTGTTTCTCCTCAGGGACATTATCCTTGGCAGGACCCGCAGCGCCGAGGCCACCGCCCGCAGCAATAGCACCAGGACCGGCCGGTCTAGGCGTCGGTTTTGATTTACCGGCCTTGGGTGCGGCTTTGGCTTTTGATGGCGCAGCAGCCTCCTCTTCAGCAAGGAGCCGCGCGTTCTCAGCCTTCCGCGCAAGATCAGCCTGGCGCTTCTCCTCTTTCTCCACCTTGTTGGCTTTTGCCGCCTTTGTACCTTCTTTCCACTTATCAGCTTCTTTCTTCTCCTATTCACATAAGATAAGCTGATGAGAGGATGAACCCAAAGGCATAACAAACCTTATCTGCAGCGTCTTGGGCCCTCTTGTTCGCCTCGTTCTCCGCCTTCTTCGCGCGACCACTCTCTTTCTTCGCGTTTCCTCCCTTAGGCGCCATTTAGCTTAGCACAGATTAATAAGGGAAGTGTCAGGAGCGAGCGGCCACGCGCCGATTTTATGATAATCTGAGTTGAACGTGGTTTGACTCGAAAATTTGATCTAATCTAATCAGATATCAGCTTGGTGCCGCCCCTGAATATCCAACGGGAGTGAGCAATCGACCTACTTCTCATGTGAGCTAGCGCTTGCTTGGACATCTAAAATTTACACAGGGCTTACCTTGGATATGTGTCGTCAACAAACTCGGGCTACCCGGTGCCATGACTTATCTCACCGGTGTTGATTAAGTTTGCCTCGAGCACTTATCGATACTACAGTTGTGGTGCTCAGTTCTCGCTCGCTTGTGCGATGTATATCATTACTCCTCAGAAAAAAATTCTCTACAGCCGCGGCTACTAGTGCCCGCTTTCCCGCTTGGATCTCTGGAACCCATTGGAGAGTGAGAGAATGAGTTGCTCTACATCAGCATCGCCTCACTACAGATGAATCTGGTGCTCTCAAAGACTCACACAATCTGATCGAACTCGATGCAGCTCCACTCAATGCATGTGTCCACGGATATATTGGTCTGAATCGCACATTATGCCCATCTGTTTCGTCTCGCTTTCTGCTTCTTTGATGTTCATAAGCCATTGAACGCTGCTGACTAATGATTTCAAAACGTTCGAATCTCTTTGATCAACTCATTGTCAGTAGCTTCGTCTTTTTCCCTCCTCCGAATGCATAGCTATTGAATTGCATTCCGGCATTTCCTCCCGGACCTTTGGAGTCTGTCTTCAAAGGCGACACGAATCAGTTCTTTTATTATCCTACGATCAGTTACCTTGCCCTAAATTGCAACGCTACACAACTCCAGTGGATATGCGATTCTTGACAGGGTAATTGGAGGTCTGCTTTGATTTGCTAGTTTGTGCTTGCTTTTTGGTTGCGGGGTGTGCTCCGCCTTTCATCTTCACATCTGTAGTTCGTCTTGCAACTGGACTTGGCTGGATTTCGCAATCACACTGTGAAGTGCTTTGAGCAGAATGAACAATGAAAGAGTAGACATAACGAGCGAACGGGTTGTCGTCCTTGAGTGCGAGGTTCAAGGGAAAAATCAAGCCTCGCCGCCTTGTTTCACGGCTACATAGAGCAGTGTAACATTCGTTGACATGTCATGATGCGATCCCTCATGATTAATTTGTACGATATATACACAAGAATTGGCATGAGGATTGTATTGTAAAAAGTTATGCTGAGACCCAAACGATACGACCATATGGGGTGACAGCAGTTCCTTTCTTTCCTTCAGTGGAGAAAACAACCTCGAAGATGCCCGTTCCAACTTTCTGTACGAAAATTGTCTCACTCTCTGTCACGGCAGTCCTTAATATCAATTTAGGACCTTGTTCGTTGTGAACAGCCTCGAGTTGCCAAATCGTTCCTGTGTCCGTCGACGAGATGGCACGAGTCCCGATCACGGTCGTGAGTTGTTGAGTGAGAGAGGGAAATTGTTCCAGGGAGGTGAGGATTAAGAGAGATGAGATACCCTTTGCCGTCGATGGGTGCTGGATATTGGATGGAGGATCGCTAGGTACCTAAACAAGTCGTTATATGATGATAGAGCTAACGAGCAGGGCATGTTTACCCTCCACTCTCGTGGAGTCACATCTCCGCAGAAGAACGGTAATGCATGCCGGACCCCTGAGCCTGAGGAAGATATCACCCAATTCAGGACCTTGCCGTCCGGACGCTCACGCCCTCCAGAAACCTCAGGATCGTATTTCACACCACTATTTACCTCCTCTGCGCGACCATTTATGATGTCGGATATGCGATCGCTGCCAGTCAACAAACCGTTTCCGAGGAATGCAAAGTCTATCCAACCGGGGGACTTGGAAGCCCATTTATGGGACTCGCGAGCTATGCGTCCAGGAGAACCTGGCGGATAGTATGAAACAGGATGAGTGAACGAGATAAGTTCGAGATAGACTCCGTCAGCCAGGACCTGACAGAAGTATCAGTTTGTGATTGCTGGACTAATGCGAAGTCATAACTTACTACAAGAGCATTCGCTGTTATTCCGTCAGTATGAGTACCTCCAGGAATGACACTGCGATATTCGGCAACGACGTTCAAGTGCAAGTGAGGTCCTTACGTGAAACCCAGTTCCCGAAATTGTTTCGAAGTCTCGTCGACCGAGCCAGGCGGCGTCAAATGGACGATATGATCAAGAGTTTTGGTATTTGTCCTTGACATACTGGTATTGAAAAAGAGGCCCTCAAGATGGGATCTTGCAGATACAAGGAGTGCCCATCGGATTGGTTCATGTGATAATCTTGTATGAATCAAGTTGGCACAGCCGAACACTATTGAAAACTCGTGCCATAGAAGGGAGAAATGTTGTCATGAGAGAATCGAAGAGAATGACTTATTTCTCGACTATTTTTCTCGCCATGGGTATATCTTCCCGATGTTGATGCAGTGTCACATTAGGTGAACAGAAAATCTGAGGAAAAGTGATCCGTAGATGTCATTGAGCGCTCACGTGATTCCGGGTTCAATTGTATGGAGCGGTCAAGTACACGGTGGGTGTTCTTGCATCTTAACGATGAAGACCATCACTCTGCTACTTGTTTCCTGCCTATCGACAACTTTACAGGGCTCTATAGCAAGCCCAACCCAAGATTATGCTCAGGTCGTCCTAGGAGACAATCACAAATGGCCTACAGGAGGCTTCCCAGACTTGGGGAACGGCTTGGAGTCTGCATCAGAATTCTTGAGCGATGCCAAGAAAGCCATACTCAAGGGGAAGCATAATCTTCAGAAATGGTTCCACGATGGAAGAGAATATTCGAAGCAGAATGGATTGCTGTGTGAGTTCATAGCCTGCTCGACAGCATTCCATTCCTAAGTGAGATTGAACAATTAGACGAACTCGTCACTATTCCACACTTTGATAGCTATCAGCTGAGAGTTACTGAACCCAATCTTTGTGACACCTCTGTCAAGCAATATTCAGGATACCTCGACGTTGCCGATGATAAGCACCTTTTCTTTTGGTCAGTATATTTGACCGTGTCCCGTATCCATAATTTTGCAACGTACCAGAGTACCTGCCATATTTTAGATCTCACCAAGAGTTGTTGATTCTGGTACTGATTGTTGATAAGGTTTTTCGAATCTCGTTCCTCACCAGCAAATGCTCCTCTCGTGTTGTGGCTCAATGGTGGCCCAGGTTGCAGCTCTTCGACCGGGCTGTTGTTCGAGCTTGGACCATGCAGCGTTGCCAATGAGGGAAAGAACACAACTTATAACCCGCACAGCTGGAATAACAACGCCAACATCATATTTCTTGACCAACCAGTCAACGTCGGTTACTCTTATGCCGATGATGGCACAACCGTCAACACAAGCCCTGCGGCCGGCAAAGATGTCTATGCATTCCTGCAGTTATTCCTTGATCGATTTCCCGAGTACTCAACTCAACCTTTCCATCTTGCTGCGGAGAGCTATGGTGGTACCTATGCTCCTAATTTTGCAAATGTCATCTACAAGGAGAACAAGCAGCTCAGCTTCGCCCCTGTTCCGCAGCTCAAGCACATTAACCTGGCTTCCGTCGTCCTTGCAAACGGACAGACTGATCCTTATATCCAGTTCGCTTCTATTCCGGATTATGTCTGTGAAGGCCCGTATCCCCTGTACGATGACCCCGATGGTGCAGAGTGCCAAGCTTTGAGGGCGAAGATACCGACTTGCCAGCGCCTGATCAAAGCCTGCTATAACTTTGACTCCAGGTTTACATGTGTACCGGCCGCTTTGTATTGCAGCACTCTCTATGCTTCTCTGATGCGTAAGTCTTGTAATTTCCACTCTCGATGACGATTTTACGTGTTTTTAGAGCTGGGCCGCAACCCCTACGATGTACGCCGCGAGTGCGATAGGACGAGGGATGGCGATTTGTGCTACAAGCAGATGAGCTGGATCGATACCTGGATGAACAATCCTAGGAACAAGGCTGCGCTCGGTGTTAATCCGGACCGAAGCTTTGCCTCCTGCAATATGGATGTCAATCGTGCTTTCACAATGCAGGGTGATGGTATGCATAACAGTGCACGTCTTTTGCCAGAGCTCGTCAATGATGGTGTCAGGCTTCTTGTCTATGCTGGCAATGCTGGTGCGTTACCCTTTCTACTCCATTTGGAGCGTCTTGCACTAACTTTACCCAATTAGACATGATGTGTAACTTTATGGTAAGGGTTTCCTCGTCCATGAGGACCTGACACTTGTTCATGCAATTCGTACAACTAGGGAAATGAACGTTGGGTCGAACTACTCGAGACCAAGTTTCTGCCAGAATTCACGGAGGCTCAAGCAGTACCATGGATTACCATGAAGTCTGGCAAGACTGCTGGTGAGGTACGCACCGCCGGCGGAGCCGGATTTACAGCAGGCAACGTCACATTTGTAACAGTTTTTGAAGCGGGGTAAGTCGGCATCACTGTTAGATATCACATCAAATTTTGTAATGATGATTTGATAATAGGCACATGGTACCATATGATCAGCCCGAATCTGCTCTAGTATGTTGCCCGAAGCTCTTCCAATTCCGTTCCTGATTTGTGATTGTGGCTTCTAGGACCTGTTCGAAAGGTGGATTCACAATATCCCCTTCGCATGAAGCCACTTGTACCCATAGAACAATGGTTGTTGTCGTTGTAATTACATTTCCTGGAACTAGGTCTCGCAATGGGAATTTTATTTTCTTAGAATGTTTGTGAAAAAGTACAGAAGGTCTACAGGGAATACATTATATGAGTCAACGTACAGAAATAAAATTGTCAAGAGGGTATACGATGAAGTGTCATGGTCGTCGCGACCTTGGAAGTCAAGGAAGGCAATGAAAAACCAGACATAAATACTGATAAAATAACAAACATAATCATCAAAACAGACTTGTCGTTTTTCTGATCACCGACGCGCCATAAATGCGCTTAATATAGGTAGTCGTTAATGTCAAGTGCGAACATGGCCTCTTCAGGAACTTGAGTTTCGACAGTGGCGTGGGGTCCCACCATTTGGCTGTACTCGTTCGCAATATCGTTGTTATATAGTGTGGTATGCGAGAACAGCATTCCAGTGCTATCCAGACCCATGGGAGGTTGCGTGGATAAATACGAACACTCGGTCGATGCGGGTGCCCATTGCTCTTCACGTGAGTAGTCGGCCATGATGTCATTAATTTCGGAAGCGTCGGAGGCGCCACTGTACTCCGAGAACGAGCCTTGTGACTGGAGATCCCGGAGATCCGTGAGAGGAGAAGACCATGAAATCGTTTCCTCTGGAGTATGAATATTGCTACTCCACGAGGGGGATATAAATGTAGGATCCTCGATTGTATTAAGGAACTCCGACGGAGTGTAGTGATAAGGATAGGAGAACGGTCCCCGTGAAACGTCCTGAACGGTGCCGTAAATTTCTTCTGGAACGATGTACCCCGAAGATGGATCCACCTAGAGATCGCATGTAAATTGTTTGGCAGAAAAAAAAATTTCAAGGGCTGGAGACTCACCTCTAACGTTCGAGTATCAGATGACTGGTTTTCGTAGCTCACGTTCGACATGGAAGGCCGATTCCCCAAGGCAGACCTCGAGCGTTGCATCCTCAATCTCGGGGGCTGGGTGGAGTCCCATTCTCCGGAGGTGAATGAGAGACCACTGGCAATGGAAAGTAAGGGGACAGATGCAGATCGGCGACGGCCTGCTTTAACAAGGGCGATGTCGACGTAGGGTTGGGAAGGCTGGGGTGATGGCTGAATTATCGGCAGTCCTTGTTCCTGCGAAGGTTGCGGAACGACCAATGGCTCTACAGCCGGCTCCGTAGTGGCTGACGGGATTAAGGGCTGGGATTCCGACTTCGACACTGGAGCTGGTCTCTTTTTTTGAGCTGTTCCCTTCTTCACGGGGCGGAAACGGTAATCCGGATGAACCCTTGCGTGATGCTCCTTCTCCTGCTCAGCGAGCTCCTTGTAGTAATCTTTTTTCTCCGCTGGGAGATCATGCCAAGCCTCCGCAGCGAGCTTGGAGACAGTCTTCTCAGTGTTAGTACCAGGGGGGTGTCGCACTCGCTTCCCTTGTTTTGCGTGCTTGCGAGCGTACTCGCAGCGAAAGATAATAAAAGCGTTACGGGGTCGAGCCACCCACGCCGGATGTCCGCGACGGACGACGTCAAGTTCTGAGGAAAAACCGTTTTCAAGAGAAAGCGAAGAATAACTCGAGGCAGGAGATGATGTCTCGGGAGACACGCGGCACACGTCAGTACTCGTAGAGTTGGAAGGTTCGAGCTGAAAGGTGTGATGAAGACCGGTTGGTACATGATAGGGGTCGAGTGATAGATTAACTTCGACGTTGTCATCTTCGACGGAGTTCCAGTCACAGGAGTGCGACATCGCTGACGAGGGAGGTCTAGTATTTTTTTCCAAGGAAACATACTTATATGTCGGACCACAAACGACGATTACATTGTTTGTGATGAATTCCATGGTTGGAACTAGACGAGATCTACGATACGCTTTTGCTCGATCTTGATCGGTCTAAATACTTCTCCATGGAAAGATATACATAAAAGGAATAAAATCGAGTCGTTGTATGGCTCGCCTAGATCAGGCGAAAACAATAACGGCATGTGCGAACCGAGCAAACTCGACGTACTCACAAACTACGTCAACTGTCGTTCGAGACACTCTGATGTCAGTCCTATCAAAGCTCCGGTAGTTCTTCCGTAATTGCAAGGTGCCAATCAGTATTCTGGAAAGACTTCAAGGAGACTGGCCACCCTCTTGAAATTTTCGATGCGTGTTTCTTTTATCTGTGGTTGGCCAAAAGTTCATCTCTTATCTTCATCATTTTGCAAGGGTTGTTGCGGTGTCACCCGCCGGATGTTGGACACCACGCACATAAAGGACCCGACATATTCTACAGAGAATAGAAAGAGATTAAAGTTAAAGTTGGACTTTTGGCCACTGTGGCGGCGTGATTCTTCGATATCGAGTTTTTACAATATGCGCTGAACGGAGATCTAAATCTTTACCCCTTTCAACTTTCCTGTCCCATGGTAGGCGAACTATCACGAAGAACGACAGGGATGCATACGTGTACTAATATTTTAGATCTAATCTACTCTGAAGTCCTGTATCTTACGAGAAAAAGAACATGAAGTTGAAAGGTAAGAAGCTCATTGTATCCATTGGGCGAGGTAGTATTTAGAGAAGCGGGGGTCGGCCGTTCCCATGCTGAGAGAAGGACAAGTTTCGTGATGAAAGACGGTCGGGAGAGTGCAAAGTTCCATTTTGAGGGTACCAGCCTCTGGATGATCGAGTAAATTGAGTCCTGATGGGAGGGGGATTACAAATGGGGTTGATATTCTGATTTTGGACTTGATAGCCTCGTGGATTTCCGTAAGTGGCGGAGTACGATTGCGATTTTGAACGGAATTCAGTATTTGAGGAATGCATACCAATACCGTGATGAGAGAAAGTTGGGTTCGCTTGACGATTGTGATATTGGTAAGTATTACGCGCATTGGATTGAAGTGGCCGTGGACTGGTGCCGCGCACCGGTTTGAAAGTTCGATCCGAATTATTGGCCAAATTATTGTTCTGATGGTCTTGGTTCCAGGTCTGATGCCCCGCTAATGCTCGACTTGGCCCTCTCAGGATGTTGTCGGGGTCGCCAAAATAATACCACCGATCATTATGAGAAGAAGGCGTATCATACGAGGTGGAAGTACCTTGGAGAAAAAGGTCCGTGTCAGTAGACGATTAGGGTTGCAATGAATTACCTTGAGCGCCCAAACTCTTGTCATTCTCTGTAGGCCGAAGGACCTGATTAGAGAACTGAGTTCGTTGGTACGATCCACATATAGATTCTGGCACTGTGCGAAGTTGATGGTTCGTCAGATTTGATGAGAAATGTTCACTTTCTCGTTTGACCGGCACAGGGGCAGTGAGTCCAGACGATAGAGCAAGCCTTGAAGGCACCGGTTGCGCAAGTTGAACATCATTCATGAAATTGGGATACATCACAGGCAAAAACTCTATGCATCGCAAAAAGATGCATGGTAGAGTCTTCAATGAGAGAAGTAGCTTTTCCCTCATTGAATTATAGGATCCTGAGCCTTTTTCGCTTCGGGAGAGAGCAGTGACGATGATTTCACCAACCTAGCGCAAAATATAGGTAGACGTCAAAGATTATTTCAAGGCCCTTACATTGTCATTCAAGCAAGCAAATTCCGCGCCACTCATACTTGCTCTAGGAAGCAATCGGGCTGTGTATATCCCGTAATAACTTCTCTTCCCGCGGGTATCCTCGTACAAGACATGAAAGGGCTCAACTGCCGAAATTAACCAATCCTTAAGCTCGTCACGGAAAATGATGATCCAACCATGACCTCCTGGCTGTATACTGCTCATAGTGAGGAAGCAATCTGAGTCGGAAAACACCATTTCGTGCAGTATCTGAATCGCGCATGTCTATTGATATGGTCAGATTGGATGATTAGAATGGAAATAATTTCATTTTTTCACTGAATCCAGATCCTTGCGCGGGGTTGGCAAGTTGCGGCTTTCGTCATCAAAGATAATGTTTCGACCGATTCTGCTGGAGCGCTGCATACCTTTAATGATGTCCATTGCCAATGCCTTTGCCGAACAAAAGCATCAAGCAAGGATAGTTACAGGCTGGCGAATACTTACGACTTCGTCCCGCGCATCTTCCGAGGTATCCTTCAGGATAAGGTCAGGTGATACGCGATCCGACATCATGACAAGCCGCTTGCATGCTCCGATTATTCCGTTTGTCATTTCAGCCAGCATAGTCCAGATCGCTTCAGGCCTTGCGTCATTGGGCTGTAGAAAGATTGGAATGTGCTTTGAAACAGATTGTTGTTGAACTCACCATGACCTCATATTTCCCATATACAAGAACAAGCAAAGTTTCCGCAAGTTCATCGAGCATTTCTTTATGTTCCTTGTGTGAAGTCGGCATTTCAATTCTCAAGGATTTATTCGAATGGGAATGGGGCAATGCATTAGGCCAGTTGGAGAGAGCAAGCTTATATGTCAGTATCAAGCACCTCTTTGGCCTTCATGATAAACGGCCTTTGTACTTGCAGCGTTCATTAGACAAAGCGTCTTCAGTATCGGTGGCATGACAAGATATCACTTGTAAGTATGATTTGACTTTTGACTTCAACTTAGAGAGCTTTCCAGTACAAGAGGAAGAGGCACCAGTCCACTTGCGTATCGCGGAAAACTTGGATTACGTTTTTCCAAATCAGCTTGACGCCTCTGAATACTCTAGCGTATGAAAATCCGAGAACAGGGTTTCTGAAAAGCATCCAACAGGGTTTCTTCGTACATCATTCAACCATGCCAGTGCAGGCTATAGCTAATGTAAATTCGCTCAGGCGTTAGTCAAGTTCAAAGGTTACAGATATAGACAAGCAAGTAAGCACAAAACTTGTCCCAGATGAGAGTAAGAGGGCCAAATTATTAAGGCAGAATCCTGACCTTTGTAAATGCATTCAGCAGATGATGGAATTTCACATCATCACCTTTTCAGAGAATTACAATGACAAAACGAAACCCTGGCTTGCGTCAGCCTCGACGAAAAATCGAACTCAAAGTGGTAAAAGAAAGGGTACCCATAAGTTAGCACATAAAGGGGATTGGTTGATTGGATTTACCAGCGCACAAGGGTTTCGGCTTGGATGTCCCAGTGGCACAGGTCAAACCAAACCAAAAAGTCAAGAAAACCTCATCGCGAAGTTCCGTAACTCACGCACTCCACGCATCGTCATCCAGCTAATTAAACGATCAACAGGACCAATTATGACGTCTAAAGCCAAATTAATCGCCAGAAAAGAGACCACCGGGCGAGACCCCGGGAGATCCTTGAGCAAGTGATGATTTTCGTTCCCCTTTATATCAAGGCAAAGATGATCTGTGTAACTCTGTTTCGTGAGGTAGGCAGCTGTGTGAGATAAGGCTGTCAGTTCCTGATGCAATCTTTCGAACGAGCTCAGGAGTATGTGAGCAGAGCTCGAGAAATAGACATATATAGTTTCATCCGCGTGATCCTAAACTCCACGACTCCAAATGTATGCCATCAGCCAGTGACCGTCCTAATCATTGCCTTCATCCTATCTTACTCTTTGGTTTTTCCATTCACATTCAGGGGGCTGCAGACTTTTTGAAGTTTCTGTCGCCTGTGGAGGAACACAACTCCGAGTCGGAGCTCCTAACCGGATTAGGCGATTTCAAATCTGGAGGCTAAACATTGAGCCGTCAAGCATGACCTGTGACGTTTCATCGTGTGGAGATGCCTACAATGAGTCGAGGACATTCCTCGAGACGAAACGTGACATTCCAGAGATAAACGGCTCATCGAAAGGTACGTCAATGAGTTTATGTCGTATGAATTCAGAATACTGACAAATCGAATTGCTTAGCTTTCATTGTTATCGTCGTCTTTCTTGTTTTCATTATAATTGCTGCATGGGCGGCCATACTCTTTCTACTTTGCAATCAAAGAGCTTTCGACATAGAACATGCGCGCCGTTCTAAGCGAGAGCAGCTCCTAACTCCGTTTTACTTCTCCAACACTGCGACCTGGAGATCATACATCACAACATCTTTTGGTAGCGTTTGTCAAAAAATAAAAAATCCTATCCAAAAGTGGCGAGAAATGAAGGGAGGTTGGGTTCGGGCTGATAATTGGGAAACTGACACCGGTATGAGTGTTCAGGGACCGTCAGGCATAGGAGTCGGCTCCACTGGCACCTCGTCTTTGCAGAATAACAATATCTCTCATTCCCTATCTACCCTATCTCGAAGCAGCTCAGGTTCTCTATCAAGTGTCCACGTTGATGTACACGGAACTCGTGGTTCACCATATCCACAAGCGATCTTACCGCTGTCAAAGCTTCCTAGTATTGAATCGCAACTCTTCGAGTCTTCATCGTCGACATCACCCCAATCTTCAAACATCCACCTAGCTACTTTGTCTTCCGAAAGTATTCCTGATTATGTGCAATTCGACGCCGACAGTAGAGAGTACGTTGGAACGTCGGGGATGCTGATGCGGACACTACGAGGAGGCACGAAGTTTGTGGAAGGATTGTAATTTCTTGACTGGTTTTCTTGATCGACTTCTGTACTTTAGCTCTACACTCTCAAGCAGGGATCATCTTTGCGTTGTATCAATCATGATGGAAGACTCGTGAAGTTATCATAAAAGGTGGCAATATTAATGAGTTGTTTTCGTACTTCCAGCTCGAGCGAGACTTTTCCTTGTCATCTGGTAAGGCACACTTCTCTGCAAACGGCCCGCAAGATGGGTAACAATGCCCAAGAAAAAAAACGTTGCTGGACTATAGCTGTAAGACGTACCTATTCGCCTCGTTGAGAATGGCTTCAAGGCTAATTATAAAATTCTTGCACCACAATTGACAGAAAGCCACCATTTCACGAATTCATTATTGAAGAAGACAGTAGACTTAATGATTCAACAGCTTTAACGAGATCGCAGGAAAACTTCAAAACAGACAGTTTTGGTAGGTTTTTGACATAGTAGAGGGATAGAAACTGGGGCACAGCCTGAGTTGAACTGGCGGTCCGGCCCGGCCCGATCATGACGATTGAAAAAAAGATGTGACGACTCACTTCATCAAAACAGCAGGAACCTTTGTGTTCATCGTCTTCAAACATTGACCTGTCCTTAAACACAAGAGATATTTCATCCTTCCCCAACAAATACGTATACACTTCTCTCCGAATGTAAGTGGAGCGAAGAGCTTAAGAATGGCTCGACGGCACGGTACGATTACCGTTACAAAACGACCCTAGCACCTTTAATTTACAGTGACGGAGCCTTATTCAAGCTCCCCTTTGATTCTTGAGGTAATTCCATTCCCAGTTTCACGTAGTGGCTCGTAGGTTATGCCGCCGAAGGTGGCGAATCCGGCAACGTCTTGAGGTTTTCGACCAACAATTCGGGTAGGATTTTGGCGCCATGCACCGGCTTTAATGCAGTGCACATAGTATTTACTAAACTCATAATGTTCAATCGAAAGGCATGAGCCCAAAACTCGGATTTGTACTCCGCCACCTATGGGCTCCATGAGGCTATCGAGTCAAAATCAGGACATTAACCCCATCTGTCGTACTCTTCCCATCAATGGCCACTGTATACCCAAATAAATCACTCCAGCGTTCTGGTGGACTTTTATCATAAAGTCAGGCTCCCCTTCCGCAACTGCTTAATTAAACTGGACAAAGAATGAGTGAAACACTTTATACTTTTCGCTTTTCAGTTTACGCCAAAGCTTTGGATCATTTTCGTAGAGTACAGAACTTCAGCGTATTTTCTAGAGTAAAATAAAACTGACATGTGCGTATTGACATTGTTCCTCGTGATACTTAGTGAGTTTTCACGCATAATGGATATCTTTACCCCTTCAACTTTCCTGTTTAGACAAGTGACTTCCTCTCCAACATATCACATCACTCGTCACAGTGACTGAATAGCTTTATCCAACTTGATCTTTCTGGAAATCAAGTCCCTTCTGAATAGAATTTGCAAAGTCCTCCGCTTGTGTGGTGTCCGACAGCCGGCGGAGGTGTGATACCGCAAAAAGGTCTCAAATGATGGATGAACAAAGATAATCCGGGCCAACCCTCAGCACGCTACAGAAACTACACCTTGAACAATGTCAAGTGTCAAGGGCAGGCGCAAGTCGTAGAACGAATTACCACGGTGATCCGAGCCTTTTGGACTTGCGGTCCTCGACAAAAAAAGTGGGGACTCCGTTAAGGTCTGGGACAAGTGTCTCGAACGACAATTGACGCGGTTCGTTGATAGTTTGCTTGGTTCGCAGTTGCTCAGCCAATGACATTGCCTGCATATCACACGAGTTCCCCTGATTTCATACAGATTTCCATAACCGGAAAATTTTTGCGTCATGATCGAGATCACCGTATATAGATCTCGTCAAGTTCCGACGGCCATGATATCATTGTTTTGATGAAATCAAGCTGTATGTTGCCTGAAAGAGAGGGAGAGAGAGAGAGACAATACTAGACCTACCATGAAGGATATGTCATTTACTCGTGACCAGGAACCTGTCAAAGATGGCAACGTCGAATTAATTCTATTACCAACGGCGTCACCTAGTAATCCATATTTTTTCAGCTCGTTTAACGCTACAAGGACTCACGAGCGCTGTACCTCAGAACCTGATGTCGTCAGTTTCCCCTGTACTGGCGCCCAGAAAACTCTTATTCAATTTGCCGTTCGCCGCGAAAGCTTGGCGCCAGCTCTTATTGAAGGAGAGAAATTATTACACACCGCTCGCTGCGCCAGGAGTGCAAAGTATTATTTCGGACAGCATGAGCATATCTGAGTCCGTATGTGATATAAAATCCAGTCGACGTCCAGAACCTTGTTCTTGTGGAGCAGTTTATACAGGACCTTTGGGTGGACCCGTCTTTGGGATTTATCTATCATACCAAAGGAATCATACGGCGCCACTCGAGACGCCTCTCAGCGAACGTTCCTGGCCCCAGTTGGGAATGGCATTCGAATGCTGCAGTAATGTACCATACATACCTGACGCTTCGACCTTGCAGAACGCTTACCATAATCGACTTCGCTACCTAGTCTTCCTTCACCGAATTTCTAGGCAACAATCAAATCCGATATATTCCTCGGCTTCTACCTTCCTTCAGGAGTTTGCCGCCAGGCGCAGATTTCCGACTCAGTTATGCCAAAGTTAGTTCCATGGAGCTCCAACCATGACGTAGAGGTAACTACGTACAAAGGAAGTTTCATCATGTTTGTAATGCCATTTTCTCTCGAGACTCACGCCTTGTAATTGTGCAGATATCATACTCTGGAAATTTGATCCCAGTCAACGTCATGACCTCTAATGAAAGGCAAGCCTGTTCTGATGGCCCCAAAAAAAATTACCAATACTAAGAAGTGAGCTAGCGTCCAAGATAAAACCCTATGTTCGATTAATACGACTGCGAACAAAGACATTATGGACAAATATTAAGGGCACAAGAAGTGTGTCCACGTAAGACAATAGTACAACAGTTATTACTACAAAATACAACATAGTATAGCCAATGCAGGAAGAAAGGACAGCAAAGAAAGAGCCTTATGAAAGCGCAAGAACAAAAAACCAAATCAAGGAGAACCAGAACGGGATGAGAGGCGAGAAAGGATCCAGAAGAGCTGATCACAATGTCTGGACCACGATGGACGTATCGTCAATCCATGCTACATCCATGTTCAGAGTCAGCACACGCGAGACGCTATACCTGTCGTCGCCTCCAAGGGCTCGGCGCAGCAAACGCAATGCCATATTATCAGGTCGTCCATGAAAACCGCTACCACTGGCCTTCTGTTCTTCAAAAGGTTGATCCACCATGGACTTGGCCCAAGTCGAGAGAATTCTTTCTTGCCCTTCGCCGGAACATAGGTCGGCAAAGCCGTCGGACGCCAGAACCAAGAATCGGCTACGTGCAGGGCCACTGAGAGGATGATGGGAAACTTCCGGCTGTGCTGTTATGTATGGTGGAGTATGGTTGCGAACAAGAAACTCCTCCCATGGTGACGTATTGTGGAAGCCTGGGAAGAGGTTGTATAGGATGCGGCGTGTGAAGGCGGGTGGCTGTTTGAAGGGTATATCTCCCAGGCCTTATTTTTTCAACACAGCAGCGGAGGGTTAGGATCATCAATTGATTAGAAATTAATTTTAGAACTTTTCACGCACATCTAAACGGGGCAAGTGCCCCGAGTACGCGTCTGTCAATTACACATTCTGGTTCATCGGGGTGAGCGAGTCGAACACGCTCTACTTCCGCGTCATTATCGCCGTTGTGGTCGGTAGTTAAACGCTCGACTATCCAATTACCTCGGGCGTCGTCCAGTGAAACCATGGCTAGAATGATGGCGAGAAAAAATCAGTGACGGCGCGTAGATAGATGGCCCCACATGTACACTAGGTATCGTGACCACCGGCTGAGTGAGAACGCTTACTGGCTTGACAGTCCCCCAGGTTCGCTACCCAAAGATTTTCATGATTTGGGTCGACAAGGGCGACGAGTGCAGTGGTGCCATACATGCAGAGGCGGGCTTTCTTCCAGTTGGCACCACCCGAATGTTGGTCGTTGATGATACCCCGTATCTCTGCATCTGAGAAGTTGTCCAGCCCCTCAACTCCACCAAACAGCTCCAGCACGTCATTAGCTATAGCATCATCGAAAGCAAGTATTGAACGCGAGAAAAGGTCAGCTACATGGGCTGGTGATGAGAATGCAAGGGGATCATCGGCAAGTTCTTTGCGCAAGAAATCGCGAATGATGATTGGCAGATGGTAAGCGACATGTTCGACGGTGACATCTCCGAGATGGCCTGTAATGCCAGGATGAATCATTAGGCCTGCGCAACTGAGCGCGTGTGTAAGCTTACCGTCAAATACTCCGGTCAAAGCCCACGGTTGGCCAAGGATGTCAAGCTGTGTAACAATGTAGCGATCCTGAGTTTTCGTGTTGGAAGACGGCTGAAAGTTGATGCTGTCTGCTCTCCACCCTCGTCGTTCGTCAAAGACTATACTCTGTGGCTTGGCAAGGGCCCGCAACTCCCGCCACAGCTCCGGCTCATTGAGGACCTGATACGACCGCGGCCACGGACCATCCTCAGGACCGCACCTAGAGCCTGGAATGTCCTCTGAATAAGCCCAGTTGTAGGACGCACGTTCGACCAGCATGGCCAGATAAGCCCAGAAGCCAGACAAATGGTCTGTAAGCTTCGACCTGAGAATACGCAGCGACGTTGTGAAGAAAGCTGGCAGTCCGCCAGTGGGGAAAAAAGAAAAGAAACTGGGAAGCCGAACAGGCGGGTTTTAAGACGATTTGAACATCATAAACCCGGAACAAGTTCTGTGTTATATTGAAACTCGAAATATTTGAACTTTTTCGGACTTAGATCCATAAGTTTGACA
This sequence comes from Termitomyces sp. T70a, assembly GCA_017657195.1. NCBI lineage: Eukaryota > Fungi > Basidiomycota > Agaricomycetes > Agaricales > Lyophyllaceae > Termitomyces > Termitomyces sp. T70a. The sequence goes on along the minus strand of JAGGAT010000085.1, from coordinate 24,775 downwards.
CACGTGATGGCAGCTATTGAATCTTTGAGCATTTCTCCGCGAGGTGCTGTTGTGACTTTACAGCAGTGTTACTTACAACAGTTAATACTTCCCCACCCATAGATATCTATCTGCCGACTGGGGTAGTCACGTTGGAAGCCTCACATCCATCATGCATTATGGGCTTGCCGTAATTATGGTCAGCCGACCCGACATGCGTAACTTCCGGCCCCGGTTCTCAGTTTATCCGCAACTCAAAAAATGCAATATTGTAAATATGGTGTACACGAAGAACTATGATATAAATCTAGAATGATGCAGGATGGCGTATCATAATGTTCGAGTGAATGTGGCTCCAGCCATGTATAATGAAAAAGTCCGTTGGCTCCGAGGGAGCTACTCAGGTAAGCTGACGGAATGGATTGTGTGATGATGAACCACCAGTGTTCATCGGCCTTATTCTGTAAGCTCCAGAGTTTAGCGGTGGCGGCGCCACGAGAGCGGCCCGCACTGAGGACGCATATACCTCTGCCTCTGTTTGCTCGCGCGTAGCAGGGTCACGTTCAGGTTCCCTTGTTCTAACCGAACTCAAGGTACTAGCCGACAAACGCGAGGGCAATAAATCCTTCCGAATTGGTTGTCGTGGTTCCGGTGCATGTCGTGGCTGACCCGTTATCTCAGAGTAGATAGAATGGGCAGACAGTTTACTCGAAAGACTCGTAGGTGGTTTGCGACGTATTTTAAAAGGAGGGCGGTGACCATCAAGTGGAGGTAAGCTCGATGCCTTACTATACCTGGATTCCCCCTTATTAGAATAGTCGTATGCGTCGATAAATTGGTCGAGGTCTGAAGAATCCTGGGCATCCTCGGCAACCATCTTTTTGCGCAGTTTCATTTCCTCGCTCTCCCAGGTGTGTGTGGGAAGCACGGCCCTGCTAGGGCTGTGTCCGAATAACCGTTCACCAAGGCGTACTAGACGGCCGCGCCACGTAAGCTTGTGGTCAAGTCGTTTGGCTGAGGCAAAGACGGCTGTGCGCTTCGCCCGCTTTTGACGCGCGCGCCGGCGCCAGCACAGCAGGAACATCAAAAAGATGAACGCGCATCCCAGCGCCATGAGAAGGATCTCCCACCACTCCAAACTGCGATCAGTATTCACAACTGTAGGCTTCGTCAGGCCCGTGACAGAAGTTATTACACCTGAACTAGTCCCAGTGGTCGTTGGGACCTGTACCATCTCGGAAAGACAGACTCCGAGGCCAGTCACAACGCTTGAGGTATCTCGGCAGTTTGCGGTGATACATGACCCGGACCGCAATACCTGGCTTGAGCTCGAGCAGGCCAGACAATTACTTAATCCGGGACCAGAGCAACTTGAGCAACTCGAGTCGCAGGGTTGGCATGAAGAGGAAGTCGCATCAAAGTACTGAGATCTACTGCATGTTGGGAGGCATCTGCCGTTAGAAAGTACAGGCCGATCCGAGGAGCACCGCGAGCACTGGTCGAATGACGGCCCCGTGCAGCTCGCGCAGTCTGGGTGGCATGCCACACAAGATCCGGAAGAGCTCAAAGTGTTTGATGGGCAGGTAGTGACACACTTTCCGTCAGAGGCTAACTGATTGCCTACGCACGTGAGACAGAAAGAGGATGACCCCGTACAAGTCGAACAGGAGGGATCGCATGCTGAAAATGATTGAACCTAGTTAGAAACATTGACGTATTCAACGTAATAATACTCACAGGTACAAGTCAAGTTGTCCTGGGGTGATAAAAAGGTACCGGAAGGACAGCCTCCAACACATTGGCCATTGGAGAGCACGAAACCAGGCAGACAGCCGGTACACTCGAGCTGATTAACAGTTGATGCAGCGTTGAAATTCGGAATCTTGCATGACGTACACTTGGCGCCACATGCTAAGGTAAACTGATAAGGAAACTACAATAAACTTTGATAAATCACGCACTATCGCACTCGTGCTTGATGTTATCTGCAATGAGGCCCGAGCCTTCACACACACCATCTCCATTTGCACTTACGCAGTTTCCATTGAAGAGATACGAGCCCGTCGCACAGAGAACACAATCGTTCGACGTTGGACCGGAACACGTCTTGCACACGGAAGAACACGACTTGCACAATGTGCCATCACTGAAACTGCCGTCGGGGCAAAGCTGGCCAGAGCTGGTGGATCCCTGTGGAAAATTGCACTTGGTCTGGTCGTTAGGATCTTGAGTGAAGCCTGTCTCGCAGGAGATGCAGGCTCCAGTTCCATCCGCGCATTGTTTACAACCCGTCTGACATACTGAAATACAAAGCTGAATATGGCACAGATAAAAAGGCAGTGAAATGATATATATACCTTTGCAGTCCCCTGTAGAAGTCAAGAAAAATCCCGACGAACACTTGGCACAGGCGGTACCATTGTCCGCAGTTGTCCATCCTGCATTACAAGTACATTGCCCATTAGAACCGCACTCGCCGTTGAGACAATTGCACTTCGAAGGCGCATTGGCAATGAGGGGCTTCAAACATCTCCCAGAGCCAGAAATCCCATCATCACACTTGTCACAGTCAGACGGACATTGTTGGCATGTGCGCCCGAAAAATCCGGATGCACATGATTCGCAGGTGGCACCCGTGAAACCTGCAGGACATGTGCAAGTGCCCGATGCGGAACAAATACCGGCTCCGGCGCAGAAGGGCGAGCATGTAGAAGATTGCATGTCGTGAAGAGAAAGAGATTTTGAGAATACGGCAGTGGGGAGTTGGGATATATCAGGAATGGCATCCCAAAGGACTATACGATCTTTCGAATCAGTGCTAACGGTGACCCAGACATTATTGGATATGGCAAGAGAACCAGCGGTAAGTGGAGTTGATGAATTAGTCGAAGGAGCCGAGGGTAGCTGAGAAAATGCCGCTTGACCAGAATAGAGTCTATCCGAGTATATGGCAAGCCCTGAATCGAGACCAAGGTTTAGAGGTAGTGATGATGATGAAGTTGAGTTTTCAAAGCCGGGAGATGGTGAATAAGATGATGATGAAGATGTGAGAAAATTGTGGAGTAGCTGGGGATTTGTTGTTGAGGTGTATTGCCCTGGCAAAAGTTGTATAGAAACTGGAGCACCCGGTACGGTGAGTTTGGCACCGACTATTAGAGCATGTCAATCTAGAGCCTTGTTGCAGAGACTGTCCACTCACTAGTGATGTTCGAGAAGCCTTGAAGACATTGACCTGCAACGCAAACGACAGAAGTTGAAGATTGCGCGACTACGCGGGATTAGCGAACGCCAGTGTCGAGAAGTGGCAACTCACGGGCCCCTACGCTCAGAACAATAGAGATAGGTAGAAAACGTAAGCACATTACAACTCTTCGTCAACGAAGGAATAGGAAATAAGGAAGGAAGCAAGAAAGACAGTCGTCTTGACCCTAACGACGAAGAGCTTGCCAGGATGGTCTTCGGTGTTTCTGACTACTTATCCTGGCCATTGTTCCAATTTAGAGACTCTTTGGTACACAAGCGAATTAGAACAATGTGTTGTCCATTTCCATAATAAGAATCACAAATATTATTGTGATCGATGTTTGATTGTAACCTTGCATTTCCTCCAGCCACGGGTGATTCTAGCTGCAATTGCACGAAGTGTGCAAGACCTTTGCTCTCAGTTGGACTTAGTGCCTTTGAACACCGTACCGGGCCGTGCCTACTCACATACTTGAAATGATAACTTCTTGCGTATCAATCATGGAGCTTACAACGGTTGTTAGTCTGGACACAACAGCGTCATCCGGCCACAAAGCGAAAAGTAACAATGAAAACACTTGGAGGCCAAAAGACGTGCCGACGGTGTGTTGTATTCGGAAGAAAAGTACAATAATCGCTGGAATATATAATCGCTCGTCAAGCTCCCTCATGGTATCCTTGAAAGATGAATGCATCGACAACCCTTCCAATTTCACAGGCTGTTCAATTTGGTAATACCATAGGTCATATTCATAAAATCCGGATTACTACTTACTACGACCTCGACAGTTCCATTATGCCGCCCGATACAGGACTGTGAAAACGTTATACCGAAACATAACCGTTACAAGTTATTTCCAGATTATCGACCTCCGCGAGAGATTTCTCTCCAAGATAGGTGCTTTATTCACCGCCTGCCAGATGACCTGTTACGCAGCATTTTTGTGAGCTACGTGCATGACTCTAAACAGGATAAACCGGAGGACTACAGAACTAAAGGTCTCACTCATAAGCCGGACTTCAGAAGCCATGATGACTTCGAGAAACGGTTGCGCGCTGTCCATGCCAAACACAAGCCTGCTTTGACCTCGAATCTTTCCTCCTCTGCTAGCCCTTACATTCTGGTCTCCGTGTGCAAACGTTGGAGGCCCTTTGGTCTATCACCAACACTTTGGGCATCGCTCGCTGTTTACAAGCCTCGAAAGGCACAGTTAACCTCGATTATTGACTGGCTTAAGCGATCCACAATCTCAAGAGACGGGTCTTGTAACGTAGAGCGTCTCCTATACCTTTACCTTTATGCCCCTGCTGAGGATGAATATGAGTTGTCAACAGTTGGGACCATTTTGGATATTTTTTTGTCGAAACAAGCGCTATTGCGTCATATGACTATCAAGGTCGCCGAATACCCTCGTCGCCATAATTTTCCCATGACTATTCAGGCGCCATATCTAGCGTTGGTGGAGCTCGACTTCGGAGTAAGCTACGTTCCAACGTGTTTGTTGGAATTAGTAAACCAACAAGATACCAGGCTCAAAAAGTTGATCTGGCGCCCCGCTTTGACTCGTTACATGTCGCTGGCGTCAAGACCATGGGCCAGGCTTACGCATTTCAAATTACCCATATTAGATATGACTCGCGAATGGAGTATAATACGATTTCATGTTCTCTTAACTGGTCTCATCCATTGCGAGAACCTTGAAGACTTGGAAATCGCCATGGCCGGACCATCCATTCAACAGCCTGATATCAAGTTATTCGAGTCCAACCCTGTACGGGACGAATGGACCTGGAAAACTTTGAGAGAATGTGGTTCCGACTATTGTGTTAGCACATTTTCCGACGGCGTAATTGAACAAGCCCTCAAATATCGAATCGTCCTTCCTCGACTCCTCCGTCTCAAATTCGAAGGTTACGGATATGAAGCCGATCCTTTCCTCTTCCGCATCAACGCACCGAGGCTGCGCTCACTCGAGATTATCAACCACAAGGATCTCCGCCTTTTCTCCTCAGGCATCTTCTCGTCTCTTATGTCCTCTCTTTTGTCGTCTGATTCGTCCTCTCACCCGGTCCTCACCCACCTATCCATCATCGATCTCAATATGGACAAGGTCACACTAGTCAACCTTCTCGCGTATCCCCTCCCCGAGCTCCGCCACCTCGAGCTCTGCGTCCCCCCAGTCGGCAATCGCGTTATGCGCGCTTTGATGCTCACGGAGACACACGAGGGTCCCATGCCGAACATCCGTAAGCTTGTCCTGCCGAAGTGTACCGCGTGGAACGGGCGTCTAGTTGATATGGTCATGTCCCGTAGACCAATGTTAAAGGAGCTCAGGTACAGTTTGCCTAAGACCAACAAGACGGGTTCCGGAAGGCCGATCGCGGCGGTGGTCGAGTCTCAGGAGTTGTATGATCTCCGGAACGCGACAAGTGACTTGAGTGAAGAACAGTTTTCGCTCGTACTCGATTGATCAAGGATCGTTGTGCAATAAGCCTGGAGCTTACAGTCTCCACATCTAGAGCTGTACACATACCCCTCCGGTTGCTCCTCGCTCGCTTGGCCCATGTACTTTGTTTGACAAATAAATAGTCTCACTTAAATCCTTACGCTTCACTCGGGTAATACTATCTTTTCGCAGTTAAAAATTAGGAGTGGCAGATACAACAAACTGTCAAAAGAAATAAAGACCCAACAACACGAGATACTACATCCTGCACTTCCAAGGGGCAGGTTTACGCAATACACGAAAAAACTAACGACGACTGTTTTTTTTTTTCAATGCTATGGATCAGCATTGGTGGGCGATCGGCCGAGAGCACTTTTCGGTAGTACCGGCACGCTGCTGATAGCATCGTAGTTCCTAGAACTTGCTGCCAACAGAGGAGAAGAATCGGAGCGAATAGAGAGAGAATCCGATCTCCGTTGCCGTTCAACGATACTGAGGCAGCTGGTCGTTAGTCTGGAGCTGTTGAGTGAGGATATTAAAACACACCCTCTCATTATGGCAGTATTCGTGGCGCGCCTTGCGCTTCGTTTACTCTGATTGTCCTCATAACGGTCAGTCTCGTCTACGATTTCTTCGGAAATGATTTCCTGAGAAAAGATGTAAGTGGTGAGGATCACAGTGTCTGAAATTCATTCACCTCGATGACATCTAAAAAGAATCAGATTTTTTAGAAGACAAGGTGAGATATTGTTGGCCGTACCTTCCAGAGTGATCACCCCGATGGCACCTCCCGCTTGACCAGGGGTCTCACTGATCAGTAAAAGATGAGCACGACCCGTCTGGCTAGAGTAATACATTCCATTCAAGCCTATTAAATTGAACAATGGAAGGCGGACTTACAAATAGTCCAATGCTTGGAAGCAATTAATGGAAGGGTGGGCCTCGGGTAAAATAGAAAGCGGAAAAGCTGACACAGGAAGCGCTTTTGCGGGATCATAAGTCAAAAGCTGCTCGAACTTGGCTGAACAATCGTTCCCAAGAATATAGAAGATGTGTACCTTCTTAATGAGAAGCAGTCCAATGAATGCAGTCGGGTCTTCGGGTGTGTGAACGGGGAAACGCGAGTAGCCGCTGGATAGTCTGAAAAATGGAGCGCGATGGTAAATTTGGGAAAAGTGGGCGTCCAAGCACCTACATGGAATCCACCTTGGCGTGATCAAGAATGGTATCCGAACTCAATGTAACCGTGTCCTATTAAGAGTCAGTCGTCGTCATCGAGGAGGCAAGAGTATACTAACTTTGATACATGTCATAATAGTTTCCACTTTCTTGGTATTGAGCTCCAATACTCCATTCAGGATGTTTATCTCGTCATCACGGAGGGGCTCTTCGCCCGTGCGATGAAATTGAAGGAAAGATTTGAGCTCCGCCTTCTTGTAGGTATTGTGTTCATTACCCCCGAGAACCCAGTCGAGTAATTTGGCTATTGGATAGGCAATAGGGGCTATCATGACATCATCAGAAAGTCTGATGTATGATGTATATGAAACCGGAGATGTAACTGACAGAGGATCCACATAAGGGCAAGAACAAGAGGAGCACATTTGGCGCCGATGGCAAGTCCATAGCGGACGCAAACGGCCTGCGGAATGATTCTAATTCCAAGTTCAGTTTCAAAGCGGTGTCCAAGATCGCACTTTTATACGCACTCTCTGGGAAATGAAATTTGAATATGGGGTGTCAAATTTTATGAAGCACGCACCCGAAAATGACTAAATATGTGAAGCCATTCAATGACCTGGCAGATGACGATTTATGTGTACTCACCAATCGCTGTTGTAGAGATAGCTACTGCAGCAATTCCTCCACCAATCTAACGCGCGAGATTCAGTCAAGGATTGACAGCATAAGGGTCGAACGTACGGCGCTGTCGAGGAAAATGGGCAAACTTTCGTTGATAACCTAACAGAAAGGTGTGCGAATTACACCTCATTTCTTGCTGATTGTCCTACTTACCACATTGCACAGAAGCAGAACCTTGACTCGCGTTGTAATGATCGACACAACATAGATGATACAGCATAACTTACAACAAGAATCCAATGACGCCCTCTTGACATTAAGCTGAGAACTACAAACGAATCAGTTAGGACATGTAACCAGGAACAGTATCATCCCGCACCTTTTTTTGCGTTCTGCTGCTCATAAAAATCCTCAGACGAGGTAGCCAATACACGTAGGTGGAGGTCATCGAGTCCCATAAGTCCAAGTGTCAACCTGAACCGTGTTAAGTCAATATCAGATATCATATAAAAACAATTTACCCAGCAAATACACCGCCCAGAAGAACGAGTACAGCACTAACGGACATATGAAACCAGAACTCAGGCGAGCCTGGCTCTGCGACAGGTCGATGCTTGCGGCCGTCGGCAAGCATGGTATGTATTGGAGACGACGAGGCAACCGCTCTTAGCAGGAGCAGAAGCCATAAGTTTCTCATTAGAGAAAGAAATGTACGCGATCGGCCTTGAAAACGCTCAGATATTTAAACCAAGTTGCCCGCGGACTTCCAGTCAGTTTACGTAATGCCGCGACATCATTCGCTTGGCGTTGCCAAGACCTTCTCTGCCATTTTCAATGCAGGTGGCTGGGCGAATCAGACTTGGTGGACTTATCAGATCCCTCCCGCAAATCCGGCGAGGATACCTCTATCTCCCTGATAGGTCCACAATGCTGCAATCTCCAAAGGCTGGGCAGGTCCATGCCCTCCCACCCACTGAGCTTGAATTGCCATTGGGGAAAAAGCCCAAGTTCGCGAAAGAACGGGGTCACAAGAAGGAGAGCAAACGCGCGAAAAAACACAGGGAAAAAAAATTAGCTCTTCCAGAGCCTTGCTCTGCAGAGGATGTCATATGGAGAGATGTCATAGCAGTCCTTGGACAGGGCGTTGTCGATCAAGCTTTGGAGGAAGGCACAGAATTCGACTCTCCATTCGAGTTTCACCAAGAATTGGAAATCGAGGTGTTTAGCATCTGTTCCAATGGTACGTGAGTTCTTGAATGAGTATTTTAAGCATCCTTCATGTCAAGTTCGATTATTCCGAGAACTTCTCGAATGGATGAAGCTTACCCTGTTCGATAGGCGAGGCGATTGCCCGTTCACCTGACGAGTCACGGCCATGGACAATCATTGTTCCATTTGCACTCCCAGGCGAGAGGATCAAAGCGCGAATATACCGCAACTCAAGACTCCATTCGTTTGCTGACCTAGTAGAGGTCATAACACCAAATACCGCACTTCGGGACGACAACCGCGTCAGGTGTCAATACTTTGGGACATGCGGAGGATGCCAATATCAGGTACATCGCACCGCTATCTCTGTATGTCTCACCTAATGCGTTGTGTAGATGCTGTCCTACCAGACCCAGTTAGACTGGAAACGAGATGTTGTCGTCAAAGCGTACAAAAACTTTTCTGGTGTGGATCATTCCCATTGTCCAATCGCTGTGGCTAATGAACAACACCAGGCCTCGCTGAGTCGAGTGTACCGCCCATCCAGGCCACAATCGGATCGCCATTACAGTACGAGTACCGTACAAAACTCACGCCTCATTTCGAGGCTCCTCCAAAGTCCGCCAAGAGAAATCCGGTCCCTTCAGAGACCAAACCGGAATGGTTGAAGATTGGTTTCAATCGAGCCGGGACTTCAAAAACGATGGATATTGAGGTAATCGATCTTTCGCGACGCGGCCATCTCCGTTCACTGATTTGGCTGTGAGAAGGATTGTCCTATTGCCACCTCAGTTATAAATGAAGCTTACCGCTCCGCTCGGGAGGACATCGCCAAGTATACTCCACATGTTCTCTCCATTCATCAGTCACTTAAGAGATGCTTTAGGAACATCTATACGTACAAGAAAGGCGTGTCTTTGTTATACCGCGATTCTCTGCCTGTTCCCTCTGCGTCTAAGACTGGTGAGACTTCGAACACTGTCGATGCGCTATCGGCATCCCTAGAATCCCACGTCTGCATCAGCGATCATAAGGCTACCGCCAGAGAGAAGGTTGGGGACTTCACTTTCGAATACAAAGCTGGATCATTCTTCCAGAACAACAATTCTGTTCTCATACCTCTCACGCATTACGTTCGCGATGCCATCCTCCCCACTCCCGTAGGCTCAGTCACCCCCAACTCAGACGGACAGCCTCCCACTCACCTGGTTGATGCTTACTGCGGCGCAGGGCTCTTCGCTATCACTCTTTCCCCCCACTTCGAAACTGTAGCTGGTATCGAGCTGTCAGAAGACTCTATCAAGGCCGCCAAGAACAATGCGGCGCTCAATGAGATTCCGGAAGAGAAAATATCCTTCCGTGCCGGCGACGCCGCGGACATCTTCGCTACCGTTGGCGACTTTCCCCCAGAAAAGACGGTGCTGGTCATCGATCCGCCGCGAAAGGGGTGCGACGACAATTTCATTCGACAACTTCTGGAGTTCAGGTGTGCGACGGTGGTGTATGTCAGCTGTAATGTGCATACGCAGGCTCGGGACGTGGGGAAGATTTTGAAGGCGACGGAGGGGGAGGGGAAGGGGAGGAAGTACGTCTTGGAGAGCGTACGTGGATTCGATCTATTTCCGCAGACAGCGCATGTGGAGTCGGTCGCTGTACTTCGATTGGCATAGAAACAACAAGGTTAGATTTTATCTTTTGAGCCGTCTTGGATGTGGTGCATGAGCTCGTTTTGGCTTTCCGAGTCGGTGTTTTCTCACGTTCCAGACCTGTTTTTACGTTGTAACCTCTCGTTATACTCTGTACATTCACTGCTTCTCTTCTTCCAGAACGCGAACGCCATCGGCTTTCCCCGCTCAGCCCAGGCCTTCCAATGGGGCTTCCGCCTCATTTAAAAAGCCAGCCAACTCGCTAATACATCTCTTACCTCTCGTACGATCCATACAACAGACATGCAGTTCCTCAGCTTAGCTCTCAGTGCCTTCATCTCCCTCCTTATTTCGTCCTCTCGCGGGGTAATAGTATCCCACGACGTGGCTTACGACGACCCTTCTAAGTCCCTCGACACCGTCGCCTGCTCGGATGGCGCAAACGGCCTCGAAACGCGCGGCTACAAAACATTCGGATCTATCCCCAACTTTCCGTATATCGGGGGCACCTCTGAGATCCTTGGCTGGAACTCGTCGAAATGCGGCGCGTGCTACAACCTCACTTACACTGGTGCGGACAAGCAGAGTAGGAGCGTGTTTATTACGGCGGTGGATCGGACCGGTCTTGGGTTTAATATTGCACAGCCGGCGTTTAAGAAGCTCGTGGGCTCGTTGGAGGTTGGGAAGGCGGAGATTAACGCGCGTGAGGTTGATGAGTTGTTCTGTGGTTTCAAGTAGACAGATTCGAAAGGTAATTTTTGGTTTCTCGAAGAGCGTTCGTTCTTTTTTTGATATTTCTTTTTGATCTGTGCCTAGGTCTGTTAAAAAATGTTGATACTGTTGTGTTTATACACAATTTCAACGCTTGTGTTCTCATCTGCTGTGAATGGTGCTTGTGTTTGCCATTGAGACATGATTGAGACATACTGCTTGCTGCTGAAGTCTCGAATGTCTCCATCTTGCAACGGGTACCCTAAGTATATTTCTTCGCTATCTGGCCTGCGAAATCCTTCGTATCTCAATTCCGACTCTCGAATGTTTGAAACCCCGGAAAAGATCATTTCATCAACACCGGATGCTGCTGGTTTCTCCTGCATTCATTCTTGGGCTTGTTGAGTTAGGACTATGATACTGTTCTTGATTGACAGTCGCTACTTGAGATGCTACTGGCCATGCATTTTTGAAGTCAAGATACATGGATGAGGATTTACATGTATCCATTGTTGACTTGCTGAATTCAGTTGTTCTTCACAAGTCACAACGAGATTCATTCGTAGAGTTCTACCTTTACGTTGATTTTCGATGAGTCTCCGACACAAACACCGTATGTCTAGATACTCACTACTCATCTTGTGCGAGTGCAATTCACAATTTCACTCTCCCGCCACCAAAGTCATGCGTACGGTATAACAAATTTCGTGACTCCGCATTATGATCAATACTAGGAAGTAAGGTCGATTGTGATATACGAGTCAGTTAATATTTTCACCCTAACAACAAACCTCCACTTGTCGGTGCTACAGCAAGAGGCACAATCGAGAATATTTCTTTTCTTCTATCAGTACCCCTGCTTTTTGTCAACCAGACCGTCGGTGTAGACGACGGCAGTTATTCACGCTTCGAATGTTGACCGTACCAACCCATACAACTTCCTGCCTCTTATCGCTTATAACCACTTTAGCCTCAACAGTGGAGGTGTCGATTCCAAATCTAGTTATGACAAAGAAAGATATCGAAGAGACAAGATCCGCATCATTGGACGCAGTGACGGAGGGAAGTGGTGGTTCTGAATGAGCTAACAGAGTGTTAGCACCATGGTGAAGATGAACATTTCTAGATTACTCCATTTTGTGTTCTGCGGCAAGCCTAAACGAACGGACTTCGTAAAATAGCCTCCTGCTTAGGGATACCAGATTAATATCTTGTGTTTTCAAGATGAGTATCTCGAGACCGGAGTAAGTATCGTGAATGACAAGCATCTGTCTGTTCCAATTTTATATACTACAGGTGTAATGATTCTGCTTGTCATAAAGCATAATGTTCATCCGTACACTGATATGGATAGTGGTATGTAACAGTCCATGAATGGTTGAGCGTTAAAGCTTCCAACTTCCTTACGCTGCAGCCATCGCAGCATCCCAGAATTCCCTTTCAAACTTGGTGCATTGTTCCCACACCTTGACCCATTCTGCAAATCGCGCAGGCGAAGGTGAATCATCTGCTGCTCGAGCTTCAATAAGGTCTACAAATTATCATCTTCAGTTACTCCTGAAGAAACACGTAAGATGTTATCAAACCCTACCAAGTCCAGCTTTGACAGCACTCTGGTATGTGTCCCCGCCATAATCGTCCATCCACTTCTTGTATATGTTACCATCGGTGACAACCCATGTATTGAGAAGTGCTGCTTCCTTCTTCAGCCAAAGACCGACTTCACCGTACCCAAGAAGACAGGCAAGCAGAGCCATCAGTAATTTCGTGGTGTCTCCTGTTCGTCGCTGCTTGAAAAACACTACTTCTCCTATCATTACATTCTGTTACTCACCCTGCAAACCGATGTCAATGAGGTAAGCGCCGTACGAAGTGCAAGCTGCACTCTCGGGCGCATTTTCCAATTCATCCACGGAAACCCCAAATTTGGCACAGTAATCCCTGTGGGTATCAATTTCGGAGACGACACTGAAAATGATCTGAGCAGCACTTTCAATTGCTTTGAACGACGTGGACTTTGCAGCAAGGAGTCTGTTTAGTATTAGTCGTTTCAGGATGATGATGAGGCGCAACTCACCCATATGCACGTGCATAATACTTTAGGTAGTGGTAATCCTGTCTGTAAATCACAAGACGTCAGCGTGGCCTGGACGTTGCAATGCATCACGTACTTACATCATAAAATGGACAAAAGCTTTGCGTGATAGTGTACCGCGCCCCAACAGCTTAACAAAGTCGTGTTCGACGTATCCTTTCCAGTCCGAGAAACTCCTTTCAATGAGCAATCGCGTGAGTGGGTAGGGATTCGAGGGCGAAGCTCTAACGCCGAGTCAGATTAACGCTGATTCCTCGAAACGGACCATACCGTGGTATCATTCTTGTTGCGACTGCGTGGAAATGGTTTAACGGCCCGTGTCCACGACCTATTGGTTCCGCCATCTGTATCGCCAGATGCGTGTATACAACAGCATCTTTGACTGCCTCTTTTACTAGAAATAATGTCGGCGAGCCGTACTTGATGATGATGACGAGGAGAAGACTAACGTACAGTCAGACCCGCGCGCAAGACAACTTGCTATTGCCGCGCTAAGTGTGCAACCAGTTCCATGTGTACTCTTGGTATTGATGTGTGGTCTGACGAAGATGGTAGTCCGATCACTTTCTGAGAGAACGTCCACGACGAGCTCCGTACCACGAGTCCCGTTTCCCTGTAGTATCTCCATGTTCTCGGAGAGTAGTCCCGAAAAGACAGGGTCGATGTCCGGAAATTGATCCAAAAGCCCCTTCACATCTTCCATAGATGTAATTATGTGTCCTCCCTTCAGAAGAACTGCGCGTGAGCCATAACGAAGAAGTTCTCTCGCTGCGATTATCATGTCCTGAAGGGTCGCTATCTTCAGAGATTCTCCCCTTTGTGATAGAAGAAGCTCAGCCTCTGATTTGTTGGGAGTGATAAGCGTAGTAAGCGGGAAGAACTCGTTGATCAGGACTTGCGTTGCATTTGGATCCAAGAGACTGTGGCCCGAGGTTGATACACATACGGGGTCACATACGATGGGCGGGAGGGTCAATCCAGAAGACTGTGTCGTGAGGGCTTTAACGACTGAGCGTATACACTCTGCGTTGTACAACATGCCAGTCTTAATGGCATGCGTCTTAATGTCGCACAGCACCGAGCTGATCTGTAGACATAGGAATTGAGAAAAATACGCATGCTTTCACTTTGATATCTCACCTGCTTCTCTACAAATTCAGGGGGAGTAGGATGAACACCTTGTACACCTGTAGTGTTTTGGGCCGTTAACGCAGTTATCACACTTGTGCCATAGCATTGATGTGCAGCTATTGTCTTGAGATCAGCCTGTGCAAAGTCAAAACTGAGTTATCTTTCAGACTCAGTACTTACTTGAATGCCAGCGCCACTAGAGGAGTCCGAGCCAGCTATTGTCAATACCGAACGTACAGCGCTAGCATTAGCAGCAGACATGGCGAGATGACGGAGGATGTCATATTCAATTACCTCCGTCCGATCAATGGAAGAACATGGTATTTCGGCGATGACCGACTTTGTCATTCATGTGTCCCATTCGACTTTGTTTTCTGACTATTGTAACCTAAACCTATGTAGTGATGAACATGGCAATATCATAAAAGCCTGCCCTTTCTGTTAAAGGCGCGGACTTCGACGCACATCACGAGAATCAATCCATGGACGTGAAAACAGGCCATAATGAAAGACATTGACTGTCTGCGAAGTTGATGCTGCGCAACACCCAAACATTGTTACACCATACAAAGATTGAAGCCGATATATGGGAGTCCCCGAGGAATGCTGCACTGCCTCATTTGAAGGCCAAGAAACAGATATGAAGCTTTCTCTTGATAGACGAGATAGGTGACAGGCATTAATAAGTACAACAAAGGATGCGTCTAACCCCTTGCGCAAATTATTTCTCCTTTGTCTAAGGATAATCGAACTGTGCATGACACTTCAGAAAGCATCTCGACACACAGCGTCAAGAGGGAGTGTAGATCTAATAGATGGCCCACGTGTCCCGACTACCAAGCCTCCTCATTCTTTACTCCAGGTAATGGTTCATCAGGCATAGTGTAGAGGACAGTTTTTTCTTCCTCTGTTTCAATTTCGATACCGACTTTCGGTAGTGATCCACTGGTAGACGTGGAAACTTCTGGAGCAAGAACAACTGCCTTGCGTGTCTTTGACTTGGAGGTCTTTTGTGCGCTAGGACAGAGGCCTTTCGTGCTCAACTCGCATAGGTCGCACCTCGGACCAACGGGCACACAGACAACCTGATAACTTGTGATTATAGAGAAAATACGCGGATTGAAGTGAGATACCTGACCGAAACCAACAAGCATGTGGTTTATATCGGGATGAAGTTCCGTGGGTAGCCATGATTGTAGATTCAATCTAAGGATATGGACGTTGACGTTTTGCAACGTTGACTCAATGATACTAGTAGTGATTATATCTACCTTGTTTCTTCCGGATTCTTGGTCGGAGGTTTATGCCAACCAAGCCGATTTGTGATCCTATGGACATGCACATCGACACCGATTCCTACGTTCCTAAGACCGATGTTAGCCATCAATATCTACTGAGGTTTTCCGTCTTACAGATCCCACGCAACTTGCAAAGCCAGAAACGCCATTTTCGGACCGACACCTGGCAGAGAGCACAATTCATCGACAGTCTTTGGAACGTCGGAACTAAAGTCGTCTCGAAGTCGTTGTGCCGCTTTCTTGATGTACCTACTGCAAGATTAGTGAACGTCAAAAATAGTTCAATATCCTTTTTCACTCTGTCTTTCGGCGCCAAAAGCCAACTTTGCTGATAGCATCCGAAATAGTCGCGTCGTCAGCAGCTATGAGACCATCTACACTCAGGCTACCTCCGAGCGCAGCTCGAAGTTTCGAAACGGCGGCATTGGTTACCTCATCCTTGGTTTGTGATGATAGCATCAAGGAAATAAGGGTAGCAAAGCGTTGGTTCTGGGAAATTGACGAGTCAGTGAATCACAAACGTTGCGCGTTTGACACACTTTCGGGTCATACTCCTTGAACTGTGCCTGGTCACATCCCATTGTGTCTACGGGCGCTGTTATACGTGATCGCATCTGTTTTATTGTATCATATGTCTCTTTCCATTTTTCTGGCGCAGGATGTGGCACGGCGAGTGATTGTCGAACCGGTTTCAATTTTCGCGGAGACTTATTTACGCTTCCTTGTCTTTTGGGAGTAGAACTGGACGGCACAGGAGCATTAGTCTGCCTTTTCCCTTCAAAAGCCTCCTCAGTAAACTCCTCAACCTTTGTCTTTACTTTAATGCGCTTTGACTTTGGCGGTGATGTCGCCGCCTCCTCAGTTTCGAAGAGAGTCACACCTGCGTTATATGGGCTGGCGCGTGCTGTCAGTCGTGTAGTGCGCGTAGACATCGTCCTCTTGAGTCCGGACATGGATGCGCCAGAGCCCGTAAATGCAATAAATGTCGTGTTATGAACGTCGAGTGCCTGGATTGACAGCAGAGATCACGCGGCAATTCTGAAATTTCTCCGTTTGTCAGCTCCGCCCCCGAGGAAATCGAGGAAAGTTATTAGTTTTGGTTAGTTTACTTTATGTAGCCCTGCTCGGTAAGTATGCCTCTCCCCTCAGGGACCCACAGTACCGCCCCTTTCTCCTTCTTTCTCCGACTACAGCAACAGTTCCTTGCAGGCGACTGAAGATTTTTCGCGTGTTACTCGTTTGAGCTGTCAGGATCAGTCAGAGTCTGGCTGTCGTTCATTACAACGTTCATTTTTCGCTAGTCCTTCGTTGACTCGCAGGGAAGCAGCATGCTTGTGCACGTTGTACCTCCTACCACAGATGTGCAGCTGGCTGCCGTTGTATTTTCCATCGTTTTTGAAGACTTGGACCGCGCTGCGACCCCCTCAACCTGGACAACACACCTACACAATTTGCGACTCGACGAACTTGAAGTTCCTGCGCTAGTCCACGCTTTGGACAAATCTACTGGAATCCTATGTCTCTTGGAAGAAGTCACATTTGACCTTTCAACGAGTACTATTTCATGTCGCTTTGTTGACGGGTCGATGGAACAGTGGCCCCTTGTAGAAGAAAAATGCATCAAAGCATTGGAGAGAGTTCTACGAGACGTCAATGAGTCATCTCTTGCTCTTGAGCGTGAAATGGAGGAAAAGCAACGAGAACGAAGACGCTTCGAGGTGCCGTTGCTTTCTACGCCAACGAAAGCTTCACGCCATAAAAAGCAGCTATCTCTGCTCAAGACCTTGGTCGCGTCCGTAATCTGAAATTACAATATGATGTTTCCCGTGCTCAACGTTAAATTGCAGGTCTATAATTCCTCTTTCTTCTCCCACCAACTCCCGCCTGCCTTCCCCGCCACCAACACCCGTGAAAGAGAGGAAGCCATCTCTGACTGTCTCGCCTCGTGACTGTCGGAGGCGAGCTCGTTCTGATTTGGTGGATGCCTTTCGCCTATTTGTTTTGAGCAAACTATCCCAACGGTTCCCTCGTGGCGGTTACATCACATGGATAATACGTAGTATGCTTCGAAGAGCCACGGAAACTATGCAGCATATCATGGATGAGGCTCGTGGCTCGACTGACACAGAGTCTTTTCTTCAACACCACCACGACGGGACGGGCTTTTCCTGTACTGCCCCAGAACCATTGACCCCAACATTGTCTGTATGCGATGATGACGGCGAGACTATCCTGACAGATACTGATGGAAGCTCAGTACACACCCCAACGTCTCTCCATGTGCGATTTGCGCCAGTTCCTACGAAGCGTCATAGCTACGTCTCTCGATCGCCTCGGCGGCTTCTCTCAGGCAATAACTATGCTCTGTATTTGCAGAACTCAGCTCTGGTAGGTCGTTTGCGTAGGCTTGCGGTGGTTGACCAGGACCGGCAAGAGCAGGAAGCCGAAGATATCAGACAGCATTATTGTCTGCTCGAGGATCAGAGTCGACGTCGTGCATGGTTGAATCGAACGCTAACTGGTGGTGTCCGCAGCCATGTCGACCTAGGGATGTCGGCTGTTTTCAAGAGTTCTTCTTTAGCGCAACATTCATGGTCAAGCGAAGACTATGAATATGCACCGGAGGATCTTGCACCCTCTATCCAGCGGCGACAGGAGTACGAAGAGTACAATAAAGCCCAACTGAAAATGAAGCGTAGCCAACGATGTATGATGATTCCAAGGCTCTTCCCTGTCAGCGAGGAGGACGGTGAGGACGTTGATGATGCCGTCCTTAATGCACGAGAGTTCGAATTTGATTTCGAATTTGAAGTTGATTTGGAAGCGGAGACACGATGGTCCGAGTCTGATGCGTCGTCGGACAACGCATTGGATATAGTTTTGCCACCGTCTTTGGAGTTCGAGAGACTGCAGCCGCGACCTCGAGTGCGTACCAGCAGCATACACAAGCCACGCCTTTATGTACCACTGCCAGTTCGACTCGAGCCAGAACAACTACCATCGCCTCCACTCATAACGTCAATCTGTCAATCTTTATCTTCTGCTGGACAAATACCAAGTCAAAATGACCTTTCGACACCAGTCTACACAGAAGTCGATGCTAACTTGAATGTCAGCCAAGTGGACATCTCTGGGTATGGCGGATTTGACAAGTGCACAGAGGATGATCTCACACTTGCGATGGATCTGCCAATAAGTGACCGCTGCGAAGACCCGACCAACAAAAGGCGTCTCGGTTTTGACAGCGATCACAGCTGGTTTTCTTCCAGGTCATCACGACCTCTAGACCTAGGAAATCTTCCTTGTCGATGACGGGTATTCAGTCAATGGCTACTGTTAACACTCATCTTTTTAATCCGAGACCTGCAAATCAAGTCCTCGTGCATCTAGTAATAGTGAATCTACATATATACGCGTCTCCAGTGCGTCAGGACAATCCTTAAATCTTACGTCGTGAATTTATCGGCATTAACTTGTCTAGTCTCTTTCGTTACCGATTATTGATAATTACCGACGTTCTTTTACAACCTACTTTACTGTCCGTGATGTTCTCAAGTCACATTAATCTTTGAAAGCATCGTGCATTATCTACACATGACATGGCATCATTATATCTTTGCATAGAAGTTAAATACATGTGCATCCTGATAGAATATGTATATATTACAAGTTTACTGCTCTCTAGTGTTCTCTAGCTATTTGGCAACGACTTTCTTTTTTACAGATCATATCCTGAGGTTCGAATCATCTTCCGCTTTCGAACTTCGAACCCATCGTTGTATTATCATACGCTCAATATACTATTTATGACTGCCCTGCATATGCGTCATTAGTGTGGATATATAGGAGATATCTATAACGTACTCAGTAGTGTGTAAACGGAGCTGCGGGTACTTGTGGCTGTCCGTGCAGTCCATTATATGTAGTTGTTCGGACAAATCAGCTGTGGCCGCCATATCACTGGAAATGGTTCGTGGTACCTGATCACATCACATCGATGATGTCCAACATCCTAAGCTGTCTGACACTCAAAGCAGGGACAATGTTTGTGTAAATTCCGGTGAGAGACTGTCGCGAATCTTTCGATTAACAACCAGCTAAAAATGCCGCTTGAATAACGATGTAAGCAATTGAACCAAGGTGTACATGAAAACCGTACACCTGTGTTATGTGATAGTTCATGTTCAACAGATTGTTTTATTGGCGAGGGGATCGTGGGCGCATCACCCACGTGACACGACGACGCCGCCGCCGACGCAGAGGGAAGACGAATAAGGAAGGTGGTACTGTACAGATGGAGGATAAGGATCGGAACAGAACACGGGAAAACCTCAGTCGTTTATACAGTGACTGAGGTGAGCCCAGGTTACTTATATATACTCATGGTATCATAGTACATTGACCAACAGGTACTTAGATACTAATACAGTCGTTCATACACCGACTGAGTACATTGACCAACAGGTCATCAGCCCCATGCTATTCAGTAATCAGAACGACTCTGAAAGATTTCCTTGACCCACCAACACTGAACCTAGACCTGACCTGAAGACCCAAACATGTCTCAGAACCCAACCCTTTTCCTACTGCCTGCAGATGAGAAGTTTGATGGCTCAAATTGGTCCTCTTTCAAGACCACTATGACTGAGGCTGCATGTGGTCACAGTCTGATGGGATACTTGATAGGCAAGATAAAATGTCCTGTGAATGGAGAGGAGTCTGAATCCAAAAAAGGGGCTGACAAGGCCACCACTACCTGGTGGGTTGCACTGAACCTGACATACAATGAATGGCTCCAGCATGATGCCTATGCAAGGAGCATGGTGACTTGAAACATTATCAACCCCATTAGCATTGGCATTCAAATGGATGGATCAACTGTGAGTGCCTGGTTGTTCCTTATAGTGCTGCACAATGTGAGGACTGACCTTGGCCTAATCCACACTGAAGAGGAGCTGGAGTCCTTGAAGTATGCTGATGGGTCAGCATCAAGGCTCACTTTGAGGCAATGAGGACAGTGTGGGCTAAGGCAAGTGATCAGGGTGGCTAATAACAGTAGCAGTTTTCAGTGCCTTGCATTCTCAACCCTGGCAACAAGTTCTATGCAGACTCAGCTGTGAATTGCCATTTTTTCACCAACCAAGAGGATTTTGTCACATACAGGGATCTGGATGCTAATTGCCAAACAGGCACAACAGTAAAGGGTACCTTTGGTATTGCTGGATGCAGCAAGGTCCAGAAGTGGGTCAAGTTTGATGGGAAAGTAATTGAGGTGACCTTTGAAGATGCACTTCATCCCCCAAAATTTGATTATAACCTTATATCCATTGAGTTCCTAGTTTGTAAAGGTGTGAAGCTGGGGATCAGTGAAGATGGTGCAGTTTTGCATGCACCAGATGGACACCCATTCATACATTGCCCCATGTCAGGGACAATGTTCCTCATCAAATTCATCACCTTCCACCTACTGCAATAGTGGCATGCTCACTGCATCATCCTGTCAACATGGAAATGTGGTACTACAGACTAGGCCATGTCAGCAAAGCCATAGTCAAGGAGATGGCTCACAATAGGATGGTGGAGGGCTTGAAGGTCATGAAGATGTCTTCTTTTAGCAGGTGCAAAGACTGCAGCTTGGGCAAGCAGACATGTAAGCCTTTTGATGCAAAAGTCAACCCAGAAACTGAGCCTTACAAAAGGGTCTGTAAGGAGAACCTCTGGAGGCTATGGCTAAGTCACACAGCTGGCAGAGGGAGATCCAAAGTATATTCAGTACTATCTAAGGTTGTACAGGTATAGCTACACATCTGGCAGAGGGAGATCCAAAGAGAACAACTTCGGGAATTCCCTATGCTGAAGGTGGCACTTCCAAGGCTTTGGATGCATTGGGAGCTACTGTACAGAATAACAGAAAGCCTCAACCCTAACCTTAAAACAGTTGAAACCTAGAGATTGTCCAAATCTGGAAGTGGCTGTGCTGGGGGACTGACAGTAAATGAATTACAGACAGAGAACCAGCACAGCCAGAGTCCTAGACATTGTACCAGCAGATAGGGCTTGAGAAAATGCATAAAGGAAAATTATAGTGAGAGTGACCAAAAAAGGAGTAGAAGGTGAGAATGAAAGATGAAAGAAGGGTCCCAATGCAGCTGTGCTGGAAGACTGACAGTAAATGAATTATGGACAGAGAACCAGTGCAGCTAGAGTCCTAAAAGTGGTACTGGCCAGCAGGGCTTGAAGAAATGCATAAAAAAAATTATAGTAGGGGTAGCTGGAGAAGAATTAGAGAGTAATAAGTAGGGATGAAAGATGGGTCCCCTGACAGGGTTGCCTTCAATATTTGGGGACTGGCACATGTAAAGACAACTGGAGGAAAGTCATTGCTGGCAAGGTTTCTGGAGGTCCATAGATCTCCAGGTGTCAATGCCAATCATTGTTGACGCTCACAAAGAGGTCAGTGTGGAGGCCACTCCCAGACTAGTGATAGTCTAGGTAGCAGATACCATAGGTATATGCATGGTCCATCTACATGCATGGAATCCTATTGGTAAGGAGGTGGCAGAGCACCTCTGTATTGCCAAGATTTGCAAACTGTTCAGGCTCAATGTGGAGCCTGTGCAAGGGAAAACTAAAGTTATTGATGGCCTGGAAGGGCATCATGTTTTCCTTGTCAAATGCATCCATGGCCTCAGCATAGAGGCATGGGCAAGCAGCAATGAGAGCAAATGCTCTCATATATGCAGCACATGCATGGGCACCAGTAGGTGCCGGTGCATGAGCAAGTATGTAGCCAAAGACAGTGCTTCAGCTGACACACCCTGAGATGTCCATAGTGAGCCCAGAAACAAAGTTCTGGGACCTGGGATGACAGTGGTACAGTACATACTATGCCCACCTGTCAATCTCAAAGTGGTGCTTGATGGGAACTTGAGGAAGTCCCATACTACAGGTGGCATTGTCTGGGTGGCCTAGCATGGTGTAACATGGTTACTGAGCCTTTCATGCACAAGACCATAAGTCAGAACCTATCTATTGATTCTGGCTACGGTTGTGCGAAAAGACTACTTGAGGTTACATAAAATAACCTCAATACTTATATACTAATTAACAATTACATAATTAATAAATAATGATAATTATAAAGTAAGAGTACTTTATAATAAGTACTGTAACAAGCACGGTCCATTACATACCCCCCTCATGAGACCATAGTGGGTCTCATTGAATAAATCAAAGAATAGGGAATGAGACTCTGGTGGGTCTCATTAAAGAATTAAGATAAAGGTATGGGGCAGGGGTTAGCGTCCTGCCCTCCGAACATCCTGCTCTAGCATCTGCGAACATTTTCCTCTAGCGTTTAGAAGAGTTTCTCCTAGCAGCTTCCGAGGTGTTTGTCAAGTGGGTACAACAGAGTTGCATGGTGGCAAACACAGCATTGGCAATCCTAGATATGTTATCCTCAAGAGAGGATAACAGTCCAAGAGTGAAGCAAAAGGCCAAAGCAGGCAGCTTTGGTCTAATCACATTTATTGCGCCACTTATGGGCATGATATGCAACTTGGAGGGACCTATTAGGTCCCGTCCTGTCCACTTAGGCAAGCAAAGAGGCTGCGTTACATGGCCTCTATATCCATGAGGTCTTGTGCAGGGTTTGCTATGTTCACCATTTCATCCCATCTCACTGCCTCAGTGTTGACCAAGGCAGGGGGAGTCAAGGTGATAGGGTAATCTGTCACCTTGGCTGGGAGCCCAGAGGCTGCAACGTTGGTCACAGTCTCGCTAGGCCCTGTCTCAGTAGATGGGTCTGAAATAGCAATGGTAGCGCCACCATTGGTGGATGCTACCATAGCATGTGGAGGCACTGGGAGTGCCTCCATCTGCACAGTACCATAGTCAGGTGCAGGAGTAGGGGAGGAGACTACAGGAGTAGTCTCCTCTGGTGGATCTGGTTGCAGGAGGGACTTGTCAGGTCCCATTGGTGGAACCACGGTCATCACCAGAGATGGTAGTGCTGGAGCAGCCTGAATCACCGCTGCTGGGCAGTTAGCCAGGTATATGAACCTGGCGTCTTTGCCATAATGAAGCCACTCTCGATCTGAAAGTGGCTGGAGGTCTTGAGCCTCCAAGAGTTGAATGAGAACACAAAAACGTTCTCAATTGTCAGGGGTGGGCTCATACCACCCATCATACCCAGGCAAAGTTCCTGGAGTTCTGTGGAGCTCTAGGCGTCGATGCCTATCATTGTCAACACTCGCAAAGAGGTCAGTATGGAGACCACTCCCAGACCAATGATAGTCTAGATAGCATATGCCATAGGTATATGCGTGGTCCATCCACATACATGGAATCCTGTTGACAAGGAGGTGGCAAAGCACCTCCATATTGCCAAGGTTAGCAGCTTGCCCAGGCTCAACATGGAGCCTGTGCAGGGGAAAGCTATAATTGTTGATGGCCTGGAAGGGCATCATGCTTTCCCTGTTGTAAGCATCCACAGCCTCAGCATAGAGGTGTGGATGGGCAGCAACAAGAGCAAAGGCTCTCATGTATGTGGCACATGCATGGGCACCAGTAGGTGCCAGTGCACAAGCGAGGATGTAGCCAAAGATAGTGCCTTGGCTAATGCATCCTGCAATATCCATAGCAATCCCAGACACAAAGTTCTGGGATCCGGGATGACCATCTATTTCAAAGTGGTGTTCATGGGAAACTAGAGCTAGTCCCGCACCATGAGTCAAGTTATCTTGTTGGCCTAACATGGCCAACACTTGTGAAGGCAGAGGCACCAATAGCCAGTGCCTGTCCTTGCACAGTAGGTGACACATGACATCAGTAATGTTGATGTCGAGGACCTGGCGCATAGACCAGTCCTGCCGCATAACGTGTGTGAAAAAGAAGATCCTATGGAACTCCTGGAGAAGGAGCGCTGCATAGATGCACTCCCAAAGAGTCATTGAGGTACTATTCTCCTTGGTAACTCGTATGAGCAGGCGTACCTGCTCAGGATTCATGGGCATCCCTTGGGGGACCCATCAATATAGTCTGTAGTATGACTGGGTGGTATATACCATCCCAGCCAACTCATGAGTGCGGGTGATTTTTGCCTCCTCACCCACATATACTGCATTGGTCATTGGCAACCAATAGAAGTTAGGGTGCAGAATGCCCCTAAAGTCATTTTGGCATTCCCAACGCCCATTGACAAAAGTAGTTTCC
>JAGGAT010000084.1:0-83308 GCA_017657195.1 Termitomyces sp. T70a | reverse complement strand
GATTGCTATAGCCCAAACCTGCACCTACAAAGGTCTCATAAACTCCACCAGACATAATAGACACATATTTGAAGAAACCAGGAGTAGCAGTGGTGGCACGAGCAGCTTGCACCACTGTACAATCATAACCTGGAGTAGCAGGAACCTCATATGTTCTGAAAATCCGGGGTGTCATATTAGCAGAAGGAAGAGCCACCACAAAACTTCGAAGAGGTTACAGTTTCAGCGAAAAAGCAGAAATGGAAAAGACTGACGTACCTTCTGCAGAGAGGGTCATTTTCTTGCATCATAACATCCTCTGGAAATCCAGCAGATCGCAAGATGCCTCTCATGCCGGACTCAAAGACAGTTGCCTTGAACTTGTCACCACGAAGGCTCAATCTCTTGACATCAGAATAGACCGTCCGGCTGAACGCAACATACTGCTCAATGGCCAGGTCAATAGGCATACGGAGTCGACCAAGCATTAATGCAATTACTCTGGTATACCATCATTAATGAATGTTCAACGTCGTAGTAATGGCTTGTCACATACCCTCCTGTTCCAGCTCCACCGATTATATCAAAATAATCACAAGGCTTAGGCGGAGATTGAGCATTCTCCAGAGGCATGAGACGAAACATGATTTCTCGGAGAATAATAAGCTCAGAAAGTCCACGTACACCACCATCATCTATACGATCATCCGATAATGTTTAGTAATTGCGATTCGTGGTCAAAAGAGCATACCCAAAGATAACATCCTCAACCCGCGTTGTTTCTGGTCTGTGTTGATATTCTGCATGAGGGCGTCAGTCATAGAATTTGAACAAAGGGAAGGAAAGGATACGCTTTCTCAGATTGACTTGTGACAGAAAGCTGTTCTCACGCTTGGGCCTTTGCTTGAGAAAGCAACCGGTGTAATTCTGAGAGAGGTAGGTTTATATACAATAATAATCAAGCTTCCTCTTCCGTCATATGCCTGTACTGCTGGAAGTGCACACAAGACCTAGACAAGCTTTTTTGGATATTACCTATGAAACGGTAAGGAGCGTTTTGGGATCGAGTGTTTTGGGATCATTCGGCCAAAGATGGCATTATAAACAAGACAACCGTCGTATCACTGTTCAATCACATGTTCTATTAAGGAGCAGGGAGTGTACATTCTGTTTCTGCTCGAATCGAAACCCATTGTTGATTGAACTCACCGACTGTAGCACATTTGCCCTATTTGATGTTTGCTTCAAACAGTCGTGGGAGAAATGAAGGGAGCCCTTGAAGAATTTTTTGGGGTGTTAGATTGAGGGCAATTAGACCGATGTCTACTTACTTTGCATGCATGCCGATCGATCGCGTTACTAATTTCTTTGACTTTGTAGGCCTCAATATTGACGCAACATAGTGTATAGCGCAGTTGGTTGATTATTATAAAGTAAAATACAATTATGGTCTGGAGTTAACGAGTCGAAGAATAATATATTGTTAGTTTAAGTATTTTATAATAATATAATAAATAATCGTACCTGGAGTTAACGAGTCGAAGAATGACTCGCAACTCCAGAGATTTTTAGATTATATACTCCTATTCGTGTATGCGATATGTTGTAAGTAAATATATGTTTTCATAATGACAAAAAATGATATTCGTGTATGATGTAATAGACACGTACGATATGATATCATGTTCGTAATTCACAAGTCAGGCGACGTCATCTTCAACAGATATCCGCTTCGACGTTACCTCAAATGACAACTCGCACCGACGGCTCTCGTTTGAACGCCATAGATGGCTGTCGGCGATAAAAGAGAATCTATCGTCTGCAGCGCCGGCGCCCTCTACGTCTGTATCTCCTCCATCACGACCACCAATGATCCTGCCTCCTCCAAACACAACCTCCAAAAACACCAAAACCCAAACCCCACTGCAGATCCTTTGGACTCCTTCCAAGTGACGGCGTATGAGCCTGCTGCTCGATCCTTCAAATCCCCTGTCCAGACTACTCCCACGAGGCCCGAATCTTTGCGTCGCAAGCCCGCGGCCATTGACGTGCAGTTATATGAAGTTGGATGCACCCATCCTCATGTACTCCATGCCCAGCGCACTCCCAGCCCCAATCGGGACAATACAGCTTTCCCTGCCCCCAACTGTCATCGCACCCTCCTTTCCCTCCGTGACTAGACTAGCGTAAGCACGGCCTCAGTTTGCTTGACATGGCCATGTATGCTGGTGCGTTTTGAAGCCGTCCAGGCATGGTCCCGCTCATCCATCCCGCAGTGGGAGTGCTTGTGCATGTGCACCATGTCGGGGCTGCGTGGATGTGAGTGCGAGTGTGGAGCCACGTAGTCCTGGTTGGGACTATGGACATCATGGGGAGAGGGTGACGTTGGGTATGTGAGAAGATGGATGAGTAGACAGGGACTGGGCATAGGCATAGGAAGGGAAGGGGTTGGTCGGTTCATTGTGAACCGAGGGGAGAGTTGACGACTGAGACGGAGAAGCACGTTAACAAGCGGGGAAGCGCGCACCAATGCAGAGTACTCATTCTAAAAGCAGAAGCAGAAGCAAGGGCAAGACCCTGTCCTCGTCGATATTCAAGCACGCACACGACGATGCACGTGTCATGGAGACATGCTTGAAAACGGTGGTGGATTTGGATCTGGAAAGTACTGGGGGTTAATTATCCTCTACGAGAATGGATAAAGGGCTAGGAATTTGGTATTTAAAATTAGGGCACAGCTTGGCTGTCTTTGGACAGTCTGGTTAATATAGTGACTATCTCTGTCTTTTTCCTTTTATAAGGTGCCGATGATATGACTATAAGGATAAGTATAAGTGAAGAAAACATTGGAGTGATGGGCTTCTCACGGAATGTTCTCGTCCGTGACCGGCCTGGCTGTTGTTTCCCATGACAGGCGCATATCTGGAGGGATCTCTTGATGAAGAGATTTACATGCGAGCGCCAGAGGACATAGGGAAAAAGAAATTCTGGAGGTTGCCAAGCTGAAGCAGGCAGGCAGACAATGGAAACAATGCCTTTACAACATGCTCACCAAACTGGGATTGAAGCAGACTCAATGACTGCCTTTACGTTTTTTGGTCCAGAGACAAAATAAGTTTGATTGTTCTGGTCTACATCTACATCAATAATATGACCATTTCAGGGAAATCCCTTTAAGTTGGATTTAGCTAATGACTTCAATATAACAGATTTAGGAGGAATCTGGTGTATTCTGGCCTAAGTTGTAATCAATTGTGCCAACTGTGTTGGAATCTGGACTGCACGACCTAGTACAGTATGTTCAATGTTCATGCATATGAAATATGAGTGGCTCACCCTTCTGAGAGAATCAACTGAGGGTGCCCATCAGCATGTAAGTAGTTTAAATACTTTTCTCTCTACATTGTTCATAGTGTAACGATGTAGGGAATATTGTAACAATATTGGTAATGGCTGAAATGGCCAGGGATAACTTACAGTGGCATACACATTGGATCACAATTGACTTATTTATCTCGATTAGACTTCTTATATTGATACACTGTCTCAATCTTGCAATGGCTTGAGGAATATAATAGGCCTACACATAAAGCTGAAAGCTGCAAGCTGTGTAGAAACATAAATCCAAAGATCATAAGCAAAAATTCACCTCAAATGTATTCTACAGCCCCAACAACAACAAAAAATGCCCCAGAGCAAGCCATTACACAACAAGAAATGAGACAATGAGTCCATGATTGGTGGCATTTAGGTGGCAGTGCTTAGCAGTAACAAAATCTCAGAACAAACTTCAAGATCAACATTCCGTCAGCCCAATTTGGAACTCTGCCTCACCTCCATCCACCTCTAAAAACTCCTCATATACAGGCAGACTGGCAGACTAATACATAAGTCTGCTATCCTCAGTTCAATATATAATTGACTGAAGGTGTTAAATAGGATATGGATGTATATACATATTGATAACAATGGCAAGTGGCCATGCTAGGGCCAACAAATATGTGAAGTAGGGATGTGATGTGAAAAAGTGTGATGACAATGGAAAAGGCAAATAAAGGAGGTTGATGAGAGGCTGCACTCTGGCCTACTAACATGAGACTCATGGATTTTTGTTCATACTGTAATACCCACTAACCCTTCTCTTATGTGGCTGAATATCAGGCACCCCATAGTGGTATTAGGGGTAGGTATCTGGATGGGAGGGTGCAGTTCAAACCTATAGCCTCTTGCTGCAGTATTTGTCAGCATATGCCAATCAAGGAGTTTAGACTTGAGAGTGTTGCCACTACACTAATATATTCCAGACTTTATAACTTCTATATAAATCTATCTCAGACTTTTCTTTTTTTTGATCCCTTAATTTCATTTTCCCTAGACATGAAATGGGTGAAGAAAGGGTGAAGAAATAGACAAGAAATGGATGTGGCATGGTAGTCCCTGACAGGTTCAGGTCCAAAGGTATCCTTTTGGAAGTCAGGGCACCATATACATCAGCACATATGGGGTGCATTAAACAGATGCACTGAACACTAAGTGGAAAAGTTCAATCAATGCAAATAGTGGCAAAATGCCCCACTTATCTATGGGATTAGTTCTACTTGACAGCAGCTTATCTTCATGGAATAACAAAGACATCTAAAAGCAAGAACATTATCCTGAATGAGTTATAGTTTGGAAGCAGACCAAATTACTCAAACATAAAGGAAATTGGATGCCATGTGTTTGTTTTGATCCTCAACAGGCATAATCCAAAGATCCATGAATGCTCTATTGAATGCATCCTGATAGGCTATAGTTCTAATTCTAAAGCCTATTGCTGTTTTGACAGGTCTACAGGGAAAGTGTACAGCTCCTATCATAGATTCATTAAAAGTTACAATCAAGCTAAATCACCTCCCTCAAGCCCACAAGATATGGAAGCAAGCATAGAGCAAACCATTCCCATGATTTCTACAATTAAAAAGAGTTCAGCTAAGAATCTGAGCCCACAACCTAACAACAACAAACCAATATGCATACCCAATATCTCCACAGATCCTGATCCCACTGAAACTAAGGAAGCACCCACACAAGAATCACACCAACAAGACATAGCCAAAAATGTCCAACTGCACTGATTTGCATGCATCCTGATACCCATATTGAAAACTGCACCCAACAGTGGAAAGAAGTTCTGAACTGAAAAGTGATGTAGAAATCAAAGGAGTCAGCTGAGAGGGTTAAAGAGGCCAGAACTGAGCAGCAGAAAGTGTTAGAAGATATGTGTCAAACTGCCATGGACCCACAAGATGACAATAATATGGGCATGGAAGAACTCAATCAAATCACAGTAGTTCTCAATGCAATTTGAGATGTACCTGATGTCAACCCAATGATAGATTCTGATACACCAAAGTTGCTAGAAGAAGCTCAAAAATCTACTGATTGGTCTAAATGGAGGGGATTGTATCAGGACAAAATCAACTCACTGAAAGGTATGGGTGTGTGGGAACTTGTTCCATGAGTGTAATGGATAGTACCCATACACTTGTCATGCTAGCAATGCTACCTTACTTCACTTTATATTACATAAGAACAACATCTTGTATTCACAATGTATCTAGTCTAATCCAATAATTCAGTCTAATTCAGCTACTGCATGATACATGCAAGATTGTTCTTGTTGGCTACATTTTTTTGAATCTTCTGCTATTGGCTATAAACTCTAGGCTCTAGTTACCTCTTGGGCAACACACATCAAACTTTACACAATTTTCTGGTGCCACATCAAAAAGTGTGTTTCATGACTAGTGCAGGCAATTCCATACTTCAGGCAGATGATGCAGGTGACCCACCTGTACACCAAGCTGGAGAGACACTAGAAGCATCAGTATACAAGCCCCTGCCCAAGCAGAATGACTCAGACCCTCACAATATTAGTGCAAGCTTTGGAATGCCTGGAGGATTATCCATATTATGGATGAAATTGATATTGAATCCTGGTGTCTGGCCAGATGAGAAGACCTTTGCATCAGGCATGCTCCCATCACTCATCTACCTAGAACTATCTGAGCACAGTGCACACCCTCAAGAGAGTATGGGTAACCTCACCCAGTTTGTGGAAATGGTGCAGGGCAACACATACATGCAGAGCATGCCTTTCAGGCCACCCCAGACAGTACCTCCAAGAGATGAGGTAGTGGGCAAGGACCAATCTCAATGCATACAATGCAGTACCAGATGGTTAATTCAGATTGGATCAATGGAGAGGAGAATGCTGCTAATGAAGTGGGGCAGCCCACTAGAAGCAGTCAGGAGAAGAGTAGCCACAGCTCCCTGAGGAGGCACAAGAGCCTGCCAGAGGTTCTGGTTGAAGAACCAGACCAAGAGTTCTCTGACAAGGAGGAAGGAGATGGTTGCTGTTGACCTTGTCAGTCTAGCTTCAGCTGGTACTAGACTGTTTTCTAACAGTCACCAAAGAATCAATGCAGAAGCATCTACAGCTTTATGCATCTACAGCTTTATGTGGTAAAGCATCTACAGTTACTGGCTGATAGAGGCCAGAATGTACCTAGGGCTGATTTATCTGAATATATTGAACTTTTTACTCATATGTTTGAGCTTGAGCTCAATGAGTATATCAAGCATAAAGCAGCCTGAGGGACTGCGACATCAACAGCCACACTGGCTGAATCTGTGAATTATGATGCAATAAGGTGTCAACAAGTGCCAGGCATTGCAGAAGCTATGGACATATTAACTGCACTGTGACAAGCACATAAGTCCCAACAGGACTTTAAGTGGTGGCAGAATGCCATGTGATGACAAGCAAATATCAGTGGAGTGCCTATGCAGGCACTATCAAATGTTGAAACCACTATGTCCAAGATTTTGGGCGAGGTTGATGTGGAAGAACCACAAGAACCAAGGACATTTTTTGCATATCCAGCCCCAGTAGCACTCCACTGTGGCTGTAGTGGATACCTGGCTATACACTCATACTCTGCTTTCTTATGATCTCTGGACCATTTTCTGGACACTTTTGGGAGATTTTTTTCTCCCTATTCAAGGATCTTTTCTGTTGGAAGGATTGGAGAAGGTCTTGGTTTAGCTGTGGTGTGTTGAGGAGGACTGGTTGTCACCAGGAGAGGTTGGCTCATATCTTGGGCAGGAGGACACTGTTTGCCTCAGATCCTTTTACATCATCTTCTCCCTATGCCTAGATGGCCCCTAGGCACTCATTTCTCCATGCTCAATGTCAATTTTGCAATTTTTGACTGATTGGTCAATATCTCCTGATCTGTCACACTGTTTGGCTCTATTTTGGTATTATTAGATGTGCCTTGGCTGTCACCTTCTGATGATGGGTAGTTCTGCACCAATCCAATCCATGGTTCTCTCGCAACATTGGCATCTTTGCTCATCACCTCCACCCTCCCACCTCATGACTCAGCCCTTGTTGAACTTATATTCTGAGGGTTTTCTAGGCTGTTTCTGGACCACTTTTATCACCTCTTTTTATTCCTATCCATTGCTTTCCTCACTATTCAGTACTTGGCCCAGTATCTTGGATTCTCTGTTTTGGTGCCTCTGGCTGGCACCTCCCTATGTGCATGCATGGAATGCAAGAATATTCCACTTTTCACTTATTTTCTAATGGATCTGACCTCTATCCATCTTCACCTTGTCAATCTCTGATACCATTCACCATGACTTATCTTTTTGCATATACATGCCTTGCATCTTAGGCAGCGTTATTCTGAGGCCTTTGCATAATTCAAAGGAGTTAGGACCATCTGTTGCACATGTACCTCACACTTGCTTTCTGCAGTGATCCCTCAGCATTGGGCACACATTAGTGTGATTTTAGAGGGTGGAGGCCTCTGCATAATCCCAGACTTTGTTTGTTTGCTCAAGATTGACATGTCTAGTGGCTGGTCACTGCCACTCTATCTTTGTCTTCCTTCCATCCATGTTTCTAGGAACATGGATGTCTTTTTTAGTATCCTGTCTATGGTAGTCGCTGCTCCTCATCTACTTGCCTGCCACTACCTTTGGCTATTTCATGGCTCTTCCATCCTGGCTTTTGCTTTTTTTTAGAGGGGGAAGGACATGGATGGAACCTGGGATGTCATTTTGGGGGGCACATAGGAGGGGAGGATAGAGCAACTATGGAGCAGAGGACAAAACAACTTGGCAAACTATATGCCAAGGATCATAGCATTAGTGAGCCCTTAAAAAAAATTCTTCTTTTTTGAGTTGAGTTGTGTTCACTGCTAAAGATTGTAGACACAGTCTGAAGGAGGGTATGTAACAGATTGGGCCCTATGGCCTATTTTGAACTTGATAGCACAGCCACCTTTTCTTTAGTCTTTGTCACTGCTGGCATCCAAACCTGTTTCCATCAGAAAAAGTAACAAAGAAACGTGTCATGCCATTTCCAATGTACATATTTCCAGCAGAAAAAGGTTTGAGACAATGGAAAATGCCTTTTTCTAAGGCAAAAAGTTGCCAAAGAAATGGTATGACACATTTCTTTGTCACTTTTTCTGGTGGAAACAGCTTCTGGTGCCAGCAGTGTGTCCTAACCACTGTGTGTAGTCACCTTTTCCCTATAGAATTGGGTCATATGCACTTGGAACTGGGGACTGAGGCTCACCTGTAACCAACTGTTACATAACTCATCCATGCCACATTTTCTGGTCTGCTCCCTCTTTCTTGAAATCAACAAAGTTATGTTCATGTGTTGTTGACATGACAGTCTTTGTTGGATTGTTTGTTGTATGGCTGGGTATAAAAGGAGTGCCTAGCATTGGGCAACTTGCTTGTATGGGCCATTGCAAGCACGGCATGACCGAGATCTGCTAGTCATTAGTTATCTTATTCCGTATTCTCCAATTTGACAAATGCTTACAAATCACACAGCCACCAGCCAACCCAGAGTTGGCTGGGGCTTGTGCTTTGTCAGCATCTGCTGGGATGAATGCTTACAAAGCACACAGCCACCAGCCAACCCAGATTTGGCTGGGGCTTGTGCTTTGTCAGCATCTGCTGGGACAAATGCTTACAAAGTACACAGCCACCAGCCAACCCAGATTTGGCTGGGGTTGTGCTTTGTCAGCATCTGCTGGGACAAATGCTTACAAAGCACACAGCCACCAGCCAACCCAGACTAAAGGTAAGTAAATCAATAGAATAAATGTAAGTGTGGAGACACCAAAAAGAAGAGGTGAGAAAAGGAAAAAGAAAGAGAGAAAGAGAGAAAAGAGAGTGTCCCCTGACAGTCAACCCCATATCTCTATATATATATATTCCTTTGCCTAGTCTTTACATTGAAAACGACATAACACCAATATATTGGCTATGTGCTTTCTGAACAAATGGATTGAATGTTGAATACATCACATGATGGCAAAAATCAAAGACATTATTCACATGCCCTATCCCTGCTGTATTACATGATGGCAAAAATCAAAGACATTATTCACATGCCCCATGCCTGCTTACATGACAACCATCCAGACAAATGTATCACATGACAGCAAAAATCAAAGACATTATTCACACGCCCCACCCTGCTTAACAAACGAACACATGATGGCAAAAATCAAAGACATTATTCACATGCTGGCCCACTGGGAAAATCAATCACATGACAGCAAAAATCGAAGACATTTTTCCCACACATAGTCCGCTGCCCAGAAAAACCTCGATCTATTCTAGATCTCGGAATGGTAAGTCCAAGTCAACCTTGCTTGCAGTCCTTTGCTTACTCACTATGTCATCTATGTCATTTATATGCAAAAGCAATTGTATGTATTCCACACCACTCAACATATGCTTATTTTCATGCTTGTCTAGAAGTCCTGCACCAAGGTACTCCAATCAGAAAGCCAGCAGAAGCAACTCAGATGGTATTGATTCAATCTGCATCTGCTAGAAAAAATTCAAACAAAGAAAATCCACATAAGTATTAATATTTCTACAAGTCACTGGAGATGCTGAAACCAAATCACAGCTGTCCTTGAACACAGTTCTCATGAACCTTATGTCAGTGCAAAGGTTGCCAAACAGCATGAGTTTATGGTCATTGTTTTTTAGTTTTACTCTGACATTATTATAGAACAGGTAGCAAGGATGCAGATGACAGCAATCTTGAAGAATGGCCCAATACTGTTGTGCGTTTCAAGCTTCTTTCAATTGTTGACATATCAATTATGACATTTTATATCCAGCCTTCATGCCAGTGCAACACCTGTTGCACTTGAAGATAGTCCAGCAATTCCAATCAAAGCTTTCAAAGCAGCTCTGAAAGAGTATGAAGAGGAGGATAAGACTGATGAAGACAGTAAAATGGTAGTTTTAGCCTGATTTAGTTTTACAGTCAATTATATGTTATCATATCATGGCTCTACAATTAATGTAATCAATTTATCTGTCTATCATATCATGAGCTTGAGCTTCACAACTATACAGTGTTTGGTAGTGCTACATAGAACATTTACACTACAGAACTATCAAGCTATATGTATACTCTGTGCAGCTGGCTATAGTGAGCACTATAGTGCTATTGAGCCTTTGGTGATGGCTACAGAGAGCTATCAGATGTTGGGAGAGTGCTATCAAGTGCTGTGAAACAAGGGGTAAGCTACCATGCTATACCAGCTATCACAGCTATATAGTCCTCAATAGCAATTGTGCTTTTTCCTGATGGCCTGTGGTCACCTGATGCTGGCCAGAAAGACTCCAGGCCTCCTGCTCTACACCAGCTCCCTCACCTCCACAGCATCAACCCCCAGGAGATTACTGGACAGCAGGGAGAAGACCACCAGGGTGAGCCCCAGAGAGGAAGACCAAGGATAAGTGACTCACACCCTCTTTGATGTGTACTCCAGAGATGAGGCTCAGTATTTACCCTTGTCAGGTTATTCCTGCTTTTCCCCCACCTAAATAGTCAGCCCTCCCACCCACTGTGTAACCCTTGCCACCTCTGCACTGCAGGCCTGAGATCCTCCAACTCTACTCTCTCCCCTGCCTCACCACCTCAATCCTCCTCAGGCAAGCCAGGGCCCCCAGTCTGTAGCTCCACCACCCAATTCTGGACCTCAAACCCCATCTGTCTTGTCACCCACTCCAGACTCCACCCCTGCTCCTTCCATGCACTGGGCCTTCCACAGGGCTGACACAGAACACTGCTAATGGTTGGCCTGACAGGCCTCACAGATGGACAAGTCCCACCAAGACCCAGCCTCTGGGGCTGAAAAGTAGCATGGGACCCTCTGGTGGGAGCAATCAGACACTGCAGGGAAGGGGTAAGTCAGGGCAGAAGCACTTGCAGAATCACTCACTGCTTTTTAGTAACAGCTTTCTTTTTACAGTACAAATACTGGACTTGTTTGTAATTAGCATCATTAAATCCTATTCATTGACCACCCCACACAACAGATTTTCTTTTGGTGCACTCTCTGAGTTATTAGCATTTATGTATTATGCAGATGCCTGGGACAATCCAGTTGTGTATGATCGCACATTGCAATGAAAAAAAAAAAAAAATCAACACAAAATAAGGGTCTCAGTATGCCTGTTTGAATACAATCAATGTACTATTTGAATTGCCAATGATTTTTTGCATGATATTTTATGAGAGTATGATAACCATGCCCCACTACAAGTACAGACCAATCTGTAAATGACACTAGTCTGGGTTGAGTTTAAGCCCTACACAGAGGGTCCTCTTCTGGCTCAGCAAGTAAGCTCCTCCCCAAGTCCTAGGCAATTATCTGTCTTCTGATGGTCAAGTTTCAAACAAGTCACAGTTCACAGTGTTTTTAGGAGATGAAACTAGTCGTTCCTTGGAAAACAAGTGATATTTAAATTGTGACGCAAGTATAATATTTCTAGTAGCCATCTCAAAGAAATCCGTGCGCTCATGTCTTTCTATTTTGACTATTTTGGTTCACCACCTACGTTATGTCAACACCTATTGCACTGATTTAGAGTCCTTATTTCTTGCCTTGGCTGGATGTGGGGTCCGAGACATACATTGACCAAGTGCCCTTAAGATTCCTTCGCGCGTTTTTTCGTGAATTTAAACTGCCGAGTTTTATCAGTGGCCAACTAAGAGATGAAAAGAGCAGCCAAAGCGCGACATACGTCACCTGAATTATAAGGAGGGCTTGTCACTTCCACAGTTTGTAAGACCTAAGTAATCAAGACTACTCGCCAGGATCGAATTGACGTAAACTGTTTGCCCACTCTAAGTAAGTAAAAATATAGAACTGTTAAATGCGCACATTTTCCACTAATTTCGATGAAAGCTGTCCAAAAATTGGGAGAGGATCATAGACATTACTTGGAGAGACCTACCACTGAACGAGACACTGTTGCGTGGTGTGGCATAGAACTTGCAAATTTCAGTCTAACCAACCTCGTTCTTGCATGGAACGAAAAAGACCGGGGCTCACAGTGACCAACGTACAAATCGCGATAATGCTTGTTACAGCTCCAACATTGATGCTAGAAGAGTTGTCATCGGTAATCATGAATCTCAAAGTTCGTATAGTCATACCTAAGGAGTATTAATCGATTGATCAATCTCTCCGAGCTTGAGGTCGTGGAAGGATTAAAATTGGCGTTGCAAAATCTTATTTCACTCACCGTGTGATACCAGAACGCAAACAATTCAGGAAGTACACGAGAGCCAGGCATATTGAAAGGTCACAGACCACCGTGGCGGCCCATGTGGCTGAGGCAAGCCTCTACATGGTACCATAGGGTGTAAGATTAGGTTTGAATTGTTTACCAGCAAACGACTTGCTTGTAGAAGTCCTTCTCGAGCAGCCTCGTTTGTCGGATCGCCAAACCTAAAATTCACTCAGTATAAACAAGAAGTAGGACTGTAAATGTTATAAGGTACAGTCGAATAGCGGTCGCTGGCATGGATCCAGTCTATTAGTTTCAATGCTTCTCTGGATTATTTAGGACTGACCGAGCCCTGTACCTGTAACTCATTATTTGAGCAGGTCTAAAAACCTAAGGAAAAATGTTTCACGCACAACATTGTACAACGTTTGCGGTGAGCTGGAATCAAAAGAATCAGAAAAAAAAAACAAGACATGAATAAAAATACTTACTATGAATCCTGCAATCAGTCTTCCCCATCTATGCTCATTACTTACTGCGTGAATTCATTGATAAGCGGCAGTCAAAAAAATGATATTTTGACAAACAGGTTTTCACTCTCCAAGTGTAAAAGCTGCACGCAGAGTGAGAACTCGATGTAATGACCAGGATCTTAACAGAGTACTTCACATTTGGACGACGGTTGTGATAATATACTGAATAGGTGATTCCATCATTAGCATGTGGACAGTGACTTTCCAATCAAGGTATACCGTGATCACGACCGAAACCTGATGAACCTTCTTAAGTTACGTTAATGAGATTGATCATAGGAAAATACCGCAAATTCTCTAGATCAAGGTTTCGCGAGAGGAAATGTCTGAACTGAACCTAGTGATGTGTTGATTAGACTTACGTGATTATTAAATCCGTTCCTCCTATGTTTTCCAGCACCCTGCAATAGACAAAAACAAAATGCGAGGTTCGTGAGAGAAGTGCTACATGAGCCACTTCAAGTACACTGAGACACAGTGAGACAGTACAAAGAAATTGGGGATGTAGCGAACAGAAGGATTCCGATCTAGGGGAATGTAACTCAGTACAGTGATGGAAAAAATGGCTAGGCAGGTTACTATTTACCGTGACTTTGATGAGTACATGGTCATGAGGATAGGTGCGATAGTAATAGACCGCTTGTGAACACAAAACCCCGAAAAGACTTTTTGACTTGTCATTGAGAGTTTTTTACATTGGATGAAGTTACTTTACAAGTAGCCTGTCATCATCCCTAAAGCGGGCCTCAATTAGGGCAGATAATAGACATATGAGAGCTTACCTATGAGCAAAGGTCCTTCGTCAGAAGCAATCTGGATTTTGTCCGCAAGAGAAGGCATTGAGACAGACATAACGGCGATTGACTAGCAGACTGATACAGATTCAGGAGTTAATGAGGCGTGAAAAATCGACAGCAACGTCTGAGCACCAATTGATGACTTGGAGCAGCGCCAGATATCGGCAGTAACCATGATTGATATCATTCTTGTACAGAATTCTATTTGACTTCTCTTTTGATAGAACTGAAGATACTCCAAACCTGAGAGAACGAACAAATTTTCCTCTGTTTCTGAGACTGTCAATGCTTCGCGGATACTTATATGACTCCTGAAAAGTTCATCACCAACGCAGAATAGTCTAGTCTATGTAGATACTGAAAAAATTGGTGGCATTTTTGTTAGTCCTTCGGATGCTTCTGTAGACAATATTCTCCTCGGATCAGGGTGATTATTGAAGGCGAAACAATGCTTAGTTTAGTACGCCTAAGGTTTGATATCGAAGTGATCCGTCTTGAGTGAAAGGCAGGAAGGTCTCGAAAAATTCCAAAGGTTCAACGCTTCAAACATGGTTCATCGGCCCAGAGGAACCGCGATAATCCAGGATACAACGTAGAGGGGCCTCGGGGACCTTCAAGATAAGAATTGATCATGTTATGGCTTCAGGCTTAGATGATCAATCAATAAGGGGAATTGTGTGGAGAACTCCATGATGTAGTTAATCTGATAGTGATTATGATCATGATTTCAGCGACATTTCACGGAAAAGGCAAGAGCGACTGCGTATAAGACTTCACCTTACTTAGGACGTTTTGAATGTCAAGATATCTCGGAGAACTTAAGGTGTATCTGTGCTCAGGTAGTGTTTATAATACGGATTATCATCTCAGCATGAGTGAAAGACGTCGTGCCCGGAGTCCTAAGAATTAGCAGCAGTATTGTCGCCCAGGTGATGCAAATTTACCAGCTCAGCTTCATCTTTTTCTATCGGAATTTGGTCTTTTGTGCCGTTGATACCAAAGCAACCCCGATCCCTGTGAA
This sequence comes from Termitomyces sp. T70a, assembly GCA_017657195.1. Taxonomy (NCBI): domain Eukaryota; kingdom Fungi; phylum Basidiomycota; class Agaricomycetes; order Agaricales; family Lyophyllaceae; genus Termitomyces; species Termitomyces sp. T70a. Next base: position 68,357 of record JAGGAT010000084.1, on the reverse strand, counting down.
ACTTGACATCGTTCATGATTGATCGTTGTTCATGTCGAATACTGATATTTTCTCAATGTCAACGCCTTCAGTCATATTTCCACTTGTCATCAACGTATCCGATTGAAAACTACTCCGCACGACCGGCCTGGTCTCGATCTTATGCGACCAGCCAAGCAATCATCCTATTTGAATAGATTAAATTCAGCACCTTTTACCCGGATCCTAACAGCAAAATCATACCTTTCAAGTTGGTCCTTCCATCTACTTCTCAATCAGAAGCACACCCTTTGACGCCACATTCCGGATCTTCATCTAGATGCTTGCATAAGCTTCCATCGTGGTGACCGCGGGTGGGTCCTTGTAACCGGACACTGAAGTTGACCACTATGATCTACTTCGAGTATGCAAGCTGGGTGCTGGAGTTGTAGAAAAAAAAAAACACGAAAATTGGGTAGCTCAGTCTCTTCCCTGGTGGTTGAAGGCAACTAGAATGGTCTTTCGCGTTTTCACAAGCCGAGTTCCCTTGCTAATATTGGCTATATTGCAACATATTACACTTGATCTTGCTGTCTAGTCTAGGGAATATAACGATGGGCTTGGAAGAAAAATGATAGTAAAAAGATTGACTCACATCCTAGAGAGTACAAGGAAGTAACTCTGCATTTGTGATGTTTCCAGTGAGGAGAGGAGTTCAACGTTCGAACGGACGCAATGTTTGGTCCGAATAATAGATAAATAGATATAAATACAGCCCTACCAAGCAATTTATCGTAAGGGTTCCTCATTAAACCCTGCTGTCCAAATAGTTTTATCCCAGGGAGACCGAACTGAGAACGAATGTAGCGAAACAGTCTCTTCTGGACTGCTCAAATAGCCCTGAGTCACATGTCTGGCTCGGATTCCGTCCGAAAAGACCTCAGGTCAAAGTCTCCGCCGTTGATTTTTGAATTTTTGTCCTCTGCTTCGCAGATACAGAAAACTTGATATGAAAACGCCTGTTATCGTTGACGTCTGGCAGTGTCCTAAGAGACATGTTGAGATCCTCATGACCGGTCCATTAAAGTTGCTTTTGGGGTTTGTTCTTTACATCAATCACGCTCAACCAGTGTCTCTCTGAACTCCTGATAGACGTAACCGGGGCGCCGTTTGGACTATGTATGACTTGCAACCAGGGCGCCGCAGTGTTGATCTATACATATGCTAATCATCAATCTCTGACCGTTTGTTTCACCGATGTCGGATTCATATGGGATTCTTCTAGATTCTTATGTGCTAATGTCTCTGAGCGCTTTAATACCTATACCTTTGTCGCCAAGCCCGGCTTGCGGGAACAACCGCCCGAAATCGCCACAGTTACGTTACCAGCTTCCTGAGGGTTTTCGCCTCGCTTCGTAATGTTCGTCCTCTTTTTCTCTGTGATTATCGCGCAATCATCAAATGACTGCTCTCTCGTGTTTGTGAATCTCTAATTATTTCAACCGCAAAGTAAGTATCAGAAGGCGTTCTGCGTTTCGAATGGAACCTCTTACGTCTGTTTGTTTACCCATGCCATGTTCAGCGTTCGATATTATGATGTTGGCATCATTCAACACCAATCTTATCAATCAACGGCCATTTCCTTTCAGCGCCGATTACCATACTTGTGTTCCTCTTTCCCGCGATTTCGGGACTCCGTCATGAAACCGCTTTACTTTCTGTTCAATTCCTCATGCCGAACACACTCCTACTCATGGGCTGTTGATCTCATGGTCATGGTCGCTCAGACAGCCGGCTATCCGCAGCGTTACAAAATTCTGCAGTTCAATCTTGTGCGTTCCTATCTCTAGATCCATGACTCCTAAAGAGCGCTCCATCCTTCATACAATTGGTAATAACTTCGTATATGACACCTGGCATACGGCTATTACGACATTGTTCTATGGTAAACACTTCACTTAGTAAAAACCTTTGTAGCTAATTATCTCATTTCAAAGGTCTGTATCTTGTCATTTTTGTCATATCGACCATGAGTTTCCCGTGCTTTATTACTCCCCGTCTTGGTACATGTCTATGACGATATTTAAAGGTCTCGGGACAAAATTTCGTAGCAGTTTGGATATTATTTTTCTCGAACGTCGTGTTTTGCCAAAGTCATATCTCATCTTGTACTCAGTTTTACTCTCTGGTGTAACTTCCCTGGTTCGATTCATTCTTGTTCTAGGTACGTTACACACCATGTATCATGTACATGATACAGAATATGTTCTTGTTCTAGATCTCGTTGCAATCTACTGACTGCACTTGCCCCTATGGCCACCACCAAATTTGACAAGCCCGTTGCACAGCGAGCTTAACAAATGCCTGACAGGTAGGCCAAGTGAGACCAAGGATGAGCCGATCTGAAATGCCCTCTGTAATGTATTTTATGTCATCGGTATTCGTACATGGATTCCATCAAATTAAAGCCATCAAGCTTTTTTTGACCACATTGTACCTAGATATGGAATCGAACGCAGCTGAACTAATCAGTCGTTATAACTGACGCCTCCTTTGATTAACACGAATTGTCATGAGTCTAGCTTGGATTTCATATCCTATACAACTATAATTCATCTCGGCTAGGAATACTTGAGCTTACTGGAGAACCTGCAGACTCAGGTTCAGAGGGCTTGTTGATCTCCGGTTCAGTGATTCCAGCATTGGCCAAGACATTAGTGTCAGCAGTGGCCAACCCTGATTGAATGACACCAGCTGCTGCCAGTTGGCGAGTAAACTGTGCAATCTCATGGTCGTACTCTTCCCATTCGGGAATTTGCCTGGCTCGAACAAGCTTGGGTTCTTTCTGTCGTTACAATGAGAAAATTCATGGGCGTTGTTTTGGATTGGCTTACTGTGAGAGGATTCTGACAGAGATCGATGGTTTTTGCTCGATGGAGTCTATCTTTATTGCCTGAAAGGTCGTGTGAGCCACAAGACTAGCCAGTGGAATAGAAACTTACACCAAGTTTCACACTTGTAACCGCACAAGCTGTCAGAACACTGTCAATCACAAAGAGCTTAACGAAAGCCTACCCAAAGCCAGTCTTCATGAAGTGAAAACTTCAGAATCGTGAGCACAATTTGCGAGGAAAAACAATGACCTTACGATCGGAACTTCTCTCTGAAGGTTGTTTGGAAGATCTGAAACGAAAATTAGCTTGGTAACAATACTAACACGAGAGACGGACCTTGATCCAGATTAGCGAGGGAATTAGGATCGGCAGAGAGTTGTTGATAATGTCCTCGGAGTATATCCTGATCCAACTCTCAACTTTTAGCCTGCAATGAGAGTGTAAATACGTACACCTGCGGCTAACTAGAACGAAAAAGGGTTCAGCAGTTGCCTTAAAGAACAAACAAAGCTTACATGACGGAATCGGTCGAGGTCGATGACATACAATGCACTGAGGGACTATACTCAAAATTATACCATCTCTTTACGAGGAAGATGGCCCAACCTGATGTGGTATGGTAAACCTTGCAAAAAGTCCTTCCAATACCCCGTCTTCCAGAACCTGAAGCCCTCCATGTCGGTGTTATCGTCGCCCATGGGGGTGTATCCATACGGTGCACCATGAAGATCCAGGTCGACCAACTCTTTCAGGTCTGCGCGCACGATCTGGTCTGCGTCAACGAAAATGACCTTTTTGAGGTTCATGGGAAAGAGGACATCGAGGAAAAGGATCTTATATGCCCAAATAATTCGTTGCTTCTCTGTCTGTTCTCGCAACCAAGAAGGCCATTTGTACGTCACAAGCTCGTACTTGAAACCGTACTTTTCAGCTAGGTGGGGAATAAATTCCTGACAGTAACATCGGTTCACTTTTCCTTGGAGGTCTGCAGAAAGGTACTTACTAAGAACGAAGGGGAAAGAAAGTTCTCTATGAACCAAAATTTGACTGTGCTCTGAGTATTCCGTAGGACACTGAGGATCATGATCGAGGCAAATCGCTATGTGTTGATACTAGCTTGAGCGATGTTCAATCTCACCAAAGAAATACTGACCTCGTACAAGAGCCCTGACGCGACAGTAAAGATGTTGATCTGTGCTTGATCCTCCACAACGAGCTTCTTATCTTTCGATTTAAAGAATGAAGTCACCCTAGAGCCAAATGAGGATCCGTAATTCGCTCGAAGAGGAGGCCACGCACCGAGATGTTAAATCCCCGAATAGAGAACTGAAATCACCTGGCTCAGGCTGTGCCAACACATCTGCATTCTCCATCCCGGATTTCCTCGACAACCTCGGATACAGAGTGAGGCCCTCAAAGCTTGTTAAGGTGATTTCATTTCCCTTCTCGCGTATTGTAGGGCTACTCCACCCCTCATTTCCCACACTCTCCATCTCGTATACGTCCCTACTCCTTCCCTTCCGGATCTCTAGTCCAAACACTCCAGGTTTCGCCTTGAATTGCAAGTAACCAAGATTTGCAACTACTTGTGTGTCGTCGACGGCGGACGGTTCATCTCCACCTCGAAGAAGTTCGAGTTGTACGCCTCGAGGTGGGTTATGGTTCTGGACTTCTCGTGCGTGTCCCTCGACAACGAGGTAGTCGAGATCAAAGATGGCTTTCAGGCTGTGGTCCTCAGGGGACAGGTTACCAAGCTGGATGTTGTCAAGATCATACAAGGCCTCTCGAGGCCGCACGAGCCAGGACATTGGGACGTCCATGGCTAGAGTGTAGAGCGGTTCAACAGGAAGGTCTTCGAAGACAGTTTGAGCAGCAATCTCTTGACTAGATATGCATGTTTGAGTCACATCACCAGAACGTCATGTATCATTTGACTTACCCATTCTCATCGTAAGAAAGTGAAGACAGTAGGTTATATCGATAAAAGTTCTTCAGGGGCATCTGTCCTCGCGTTGAGCGACTGTTGGACGAGAGAGTCCGGGAAGACCGACCTCAATATGATGAGCAGGATTCAGATGAATCTCGATGAACGTATCCGGCATGTTCGTCAACCACTATGCCGAGTAAACTGTCAGTTCATTAGCACAATTCATCCGAAGTCCAGACTTACCTCAAGCAAATTCGACCATCTCTGACTCACGACACTGAGTGGATCCATAATAACGGCAATATGAAGTAAAGCCGTCGAGTTATCCCCTGCCTCAAACGCTCTGCAAGAAATACATCAACTTCACCTGCTTCACAAATCAAAAACACAACTCACGTATACTGAGAATCTAAAAGTTGATACTGCTTATTCCTGGGCCGCTGGGGCGTCTGGAAAAGACCGACTTCACTCGGATCTGGGATTTGTACGGCGGTGATAACAGACGATGCCATAGCAATCAGATTCGCGTAGGTTGCTCTGACAATTGTTTAGCACACCTACGCATATATGGAACGAATGAAAAGGACACCTACCTATCAGTTTGACTCACAAATGGTGAAATATTTCTAAGGGCATTCATAACTGGCTCAGCTCTTTTGCGAATCTCATAATTCTCCAACGCAACAAAGTCAACCGCACGGAAATTGCCTTTTTTAATCGGACCTATAAGCTTTCCATCACAATAAGCAGCCTTCTTACATGAAGCAAGTGTCTCTGACTCACCCGTCCATTAACAAGCACTGCCCGATTTCCTGGCTTTACGTCAAGTGCCCTCGCTACAAGCCGACTTGCCGTCACATATTCCCTATACTGCATTTCACTGAACTCTGTGACTGTTAAGCCCTGCGTCACCGTCCTCATCACTTCATCCTGCGTTAATACCGCCTGCGTCTGCGTCTCATAGTCTTCGAAACTCGAACGCGAACCCAAGCCCAGCGCACGAAGGAGCTGCTCCGGCGAAGCCTTGGAGAGCGACTGAGTCTTGAACAGGTGTGCAATTAACCATGATGCGAGTGGCCGGTCAATACCTTCTGTCGGGTCATCAATGGGGTTATGGATGAACGAGATTCGGGTGCGCGTGTTTGAGCCCTGTGAGACGTGAAATTCAGCAACAGGAGCCAGATGTGAGATGAGAGGCTAACGGACAAGGGAAAGTAACGCCTCCTTGACAAGCTCTAGCCCTTCTCGACTGTCGAAGTCCGCTATAACAAACAGACTGAGAGGTATAACGGGTGACTCCGCTGCGGAGCATACTAACGTTAACCTTGACCTTTAACTGACTAAAGACATACTATCTCACCTGGATAAACAAATGTAGCAGGCGCGACGCGAAACCTTGCTCTCGCAAAGAGCTCGGGCAGGTTAAAGACCTTCAGCGATTCAGGTGCATCAGTAGGATATATATACCGGTTCCTCCTTATGCCCGTCGTCGGCTGATCGTAGAAATACGTGCCCAACGTCTCGTTGTGCGCCTCTGTCAACTTTCCGCTGTATATCTACAAAAACACATAGGGTCAATAAAAAAAGAAATAAACAAAAACAATCGCATGAAGAGCACTCACCTGTTCCTGCAGGAAAGATATCTGCTTCGACAGCTCATTCTGCACATTCCTCATGAAATTCTGTGTACATGCGTTCGCCCGTCAATTCGTCCGTTGAAATGAAAACCACGCACATGATCATAATCAAAATGCCTGCCATTGAAAAACGCGTGACCCATCGCTGACCCCTCAAGCCGGACATCCAACCTCTCAACGTAGTCGTTGAGCCTGTCCAACGGCGCCAATGAATCTGCGTTTCCGCTTATGATATCCTCCAAGGAGGCGACGTCGTCTACTTCTGCGCGCTCGATCTCTGCGAATTCTGTGAATCTACGGTCTAGGACGCCCCAGTCCACGGTGGATTTTCCCACAGGTTGGTCTTCTGAAAACTTCGACGAGGAGAAAGTGTAAGAACAATATGAGAAGGTAATGGAGCAGACTCACGTCTCGAATAAAATTCAACGTCTTCTTGCGCCCATACTTCGAAACAAGGTGATAAAATAGCCTCGCCATTCGAATGCCTAACAACCCCGGTTGTCAATGTTAGATGTTATCTAGAAAGGCTCGCACGACCGGAAGACGACATACTATCCTCCGTCTCAGTAATGGGAACAACACCAAACCTTAGCGGGATCCCCCTGCTGATCAGGCCCGCCATGTTCCCTACGATAAAAGCGAGGCTATCCATCTGTGAGAGATCGAGGACGAGGATGACGTTGAAAACATTATATTTGACGCTTGGGATCCCGTGGTAGACTGGTCGAATTAACTGTGGGATAAATAGACCATACTCAGTAGTCGATCAAGGGTATGAAGTGAGAGACTCGCCGTAAAGACAGAAGTGCTCCATCTCTCATATCTACAAGATTATCAGATTTTATGGGGTAGAAAATGCGAAATTCACCCCACCTACTATCCTTTTCTATATCATTCCAATAGATAATCACGTTTCCACCCTCAATCCTATCACTCGCATCAACAATCCCATCAAGCACCCCACCCACCTGGGACCTTGCCACATCCGGACTCGTAAGTAATTCAAACGCCTCACTCCTACTCAACCCCACATCAACAGTCAAAGACCTCATTAGCGCTCTCTCCTTTTTCAACAGTCTCAACAACCCGAACGGATTCACATCCTTATCAGGAACAGTAGCACCATTAAGCCAAAACATGTGCATGCCAGCTTGGACCTTGAGACCGTTGGCAGAGATCTCGTTCGAGACGGATTCGTTGACGACGACGCGCCGGGCGAGAGTGAAAACGTACTTGGGAAGATTTTGTGTGAGGTCTTTGAGAGTTTGCATGGGTGTAGATGAGTCTGAAATTAGTTGGATTGCTTGGGGGCTGAGGTCTTATGAGGATGATGGTTAGGACAAGAAGGGTAGGAATAAGGTCCAGATGCATACTCAAGCACTCTTCTTCGGTCAACGTAGTCTTTGTGCTTAGAGCGGTGACATTCTCCGGATAGTTTTGAATGAGGGCAAGGACGGTGTCTTTAGTGACAGCAGCTTCTTCTTGTTCCACAGTACCCTGCCTGTTGGCGCCTGATATATAACTAGCTTTTAGTCCATGGTTGTATCAATACAAGCTGGACGCACCAATGCGAGCATTCCGGTCATCAATGGCCAGGTAGTCCGTCTTCTTCAGGTTCAACGAGACTCCATAGCCTGACAGGTAGTTCCGTACGCGCTGGTCGCGTTTCGGGGGCACATAACGAAGGACGTACTCTACGTGAGCGTTTGACTTATCTGCGAGGGACAACAGGTAGCTGTGGAGCTCGCGGAAGTTTGAAGAGGATGGTAATGCGTATAAAATTGCAGTTCGAATAGGCCGTTTGAGGGTATGTGCCGGAGAGGGATATATATGATCGAAAGTGAGAAGTCGAGGTGGAGGGAAGGGACTGCATGGTGCACATCAGCGAAGAGTGTACCATACTCGCAATTGTAAACCACGTACCTAGCAGACGAATTGGTAGTAGAGTCTATCGTCTCAACACCTGCCAGCTTGACGAGTTGCTCAATATCACACACGACCTCTCCGTACCATTCAACCCATGAACCACAGTCAGTCCCTTTCGTATTTTCATGATGATCAATATAGTGGTTATAAAACGCCTCAATCTTGGGTGTAGCCGCGTGTAAGGCAAGGTTCAGCTCCACGGCTGCCACGGACCCAGGTTCTGCCAAGTACCCGTTTACTGTGGCAATTTCCAGAGCAGCTTGATGAGCGGCTTCTGGAGTGAGTTTCTCCTGTGTAGGTAATACGTCTGGGTCAGTCAATTTATCCAGGAGTGGGAAGAATGCGTCGGGGGTTTCTAGAGCTATGGTTTCTCTTTACGAAGGTCAGAATAACTTCAAGTGCGCCTAATACTGATCTGTTACTTACATTATCTCAACCAGAGGCGGAGATGCGGGCCATGAAGATCTTAACGACACTTCAACTGGTGGACTCGTACATCTTCCTCCAACCAGTGCAAGCAACAGCCCAAGGAGCTTCAGGCCCCTCATCGCGTCTTTTCAGTCAACCAGTTACACGCAGTTCCACAACTGTGGTAGAGCAGTATTTGCACCGGGATCAAGCTGAAGTGCAGAACAGAAGTCCAAACGACCACGTCAACGTCCATTCCACATCTAATCTAATCTATATACAAATCACGTGCTCGATTTTTTCCAACGAGTAAGCTACGGCTTTGACGTCTGATATCTTCATCGCAAGAAGCCATACACCTGCTATGGAGTTCACTCCGGCTCCCCCGGTACACCGCGTTCTGTGTGCGGATTGCGGTATGTTAATCTGATTAATCAGAGGTACAATCTGAATAGTGACAAAGGAACCCCAATCGTTCCAAATAACGCGAATTTGTGCGCGGCATGTCTGAGAAATACGTGTGTATCTTCCTCTCTTTCCAAAAAAGAAGATCTGATTTCGATCACTCAGTGTCGATATCACAGAGGGCATTCCAAAGCAAGGTGACTTTCTGTACAATCCGAATCTCACCAAAGCCCTACCTTGTATATCCAGCCTCTGTATCATATTGCAGAAACTGTGAACGTTTCCTATCACCTCCATCAGCATGGACGATCGCGAAACCCGAATCTGCTGAACTCCTGTCGATCTGCTTAAAAAAACTCAAAGGCCTAAACAAAGTTCGACTAACGGAAGCTCACTTCATCTGGACGGAACCACATTCCAAACGGTTGAGAGTTTCGTTGACCATTCAGAAAGAGGTGTGTGTTTTTACCGCCTTCCTCGGTGCCGATTCATAGATCGTGTATGTGAGTAGGTTCTAACCAACACCATCCTTGAACAAACTTTTGAGATTGAATACCTGGTCCAACACTGCCAGTGTCCCGATTGTACGAAACTCGCAGCGAAGAACACCTGGAATTCCCTTGTGCAAGTTCGGCAAAAAGTCCCACACAAACGGACGTTCTTGTACCTCGAACAGCTGATCTTGAAGCATAACGCACAAAAAGACACGATCTCTGTAAAGGAAGTCAAAGATGGCCTCGACTTCTTCTACAGCTCTCGTAGCCACGCAATAAAAATGGTAGAATTCCTTCAAAGCGTCGTTCCCATCCGGTACGTCCCCGCCTTACCGTTTTTATCGGTTTTATCAACTTAGCATTTTCACGTTTAGCACCAAGTCGTCAGAACAGATAATTTCCTCTGACACGCACTCAAATACTGCCAACTTCAAATTCACCTATTCCGTCGAAATAATCCCAATCTGCAAAGATGATCTCGTCCTGATCCCCCCGAAACAAGCAAAATCTCTCTCCAACATCTCTCCTCTCACAATCTGCACCCGTGTTGGAAACTCAGTCCACCTTATTGACCCATCCACGTTGCAATACTGCGATATTACTTCAAATATTTACTGGCGTACTCCATTCGATTCTCTCGCCACCATAGCTGATCTAGTCGAGTTCACTGTTTTGGATATTGAACCTGACCACCGAAGAAGCAAAGGCAAGTTCGTTATGGCCGACGCCCAAGTTGCAGTGGCAGGTGCATTCCGTTCCTCCTCGGGTACAGCAGACGACGAAATGATGGACTACGACGCGCCCAGCTCTTCCGGGAATCAAATTTACCATACCCGCACCCATCTGGGGTCCATCCTTCAGCCCGGGGACACAGTCATGGGCTACCATCTCACCAATACCAACTTTAACTCTTCGGACTTCGCTCTCCTGGAGCCAGGGCGCATACCTGATATCATACTTGTTAAAAAAGCGTACCCGAACCGCAGAAAGAAGAGTAAAGCCCGCGCGTGGAGACTCCGTAGTATATCTAAGGAGGTTGGAGAAGAAGGCGAGACAGGTAACGCGAGAGGTGTTGTTGGGAGATTGGGAGGGAGGGATCAGAAGAAGGTGGATGAGGATTATGAGTTGTTCTTGAGAGACATCGAGGAGGATCCGGATATCCGAGCGGGGGTGAATCTGTATAAGGTCAAGGTTCCACAGGGTGATGATGTCAAGATGGCTGGACTTGAGGAGAGCGGAGGAGGAAAAGGAAAGAGGAAAAAGAGAGCGCAGTTTGCGATGGACGTGGATGAGAAGGAAGAGCCCGAAGAGGTCGTTCCGACTATTATTTCTGGTACGGAGGAGGAGGAAGAAGCTGATTTCCCTGAGGTTTCATTGGATGACTTGTTGGAGGACTTTGACGAGATGACACTTGGGCCGGATGGGCAGACACAGGAATAACTTCGCAACTCAGGCATTAGAATCTACGCTCTTAGCATACCGAACAATCTCAATGTCGTCGATCTGAATGAGATCAGTGTGATCAATGTCAGGTAAGGCAGTGCGCAATATCTTTTTCGCGTGGAATTACAAGTGGTGCAATGAACATTTCGTACTCCTTGTTGAAGGAAACGAAGTTTAACTTCGGATGATACAACTCTACAAAGACGCTCATATGATGAGTCAATAAAATCATCTCTCACCGTAGAAAACTCCGATACGCTTGCTACGAAAGGATTAGTCCGACTCGAGCAAGTTTCGATACATCATAAGCTGGTTGCAAGTGATATATATATGTGACTCGTGGCTTGCTCACGAGTAGCGATTTCTTGGTATTAAAATCCATTCAGTGAAACCAAAAAGAAGCCGCTTCGGCAGCCATTTTCGCGCTATCCCTCGTCTATTTTCTCCTGATGTGATGCGTTGTAAAGGCCTGTGCAACCCTAAGTACAAGACTAGAGTAAACATCCGAAACCACAGTAAGTATAGATACGTGATAGCATCAGAGCAATGTCTCGATCGCAGGGAGCCAGGCAGAACAAGTGGGTTCTGGTTTCGGTCCTATAACCAAACATGGGCGTCACGCGTCAACGCTCCTTTCTTCTTTGCTCAATTGATTGAAAAATGCCAAACTCCGGGCAACGCTTATCCTTTACTCAGGGTCTGCCAATAAAAAGGAGCGTTCGACACCAGATTCCCTCACCACCCTCCTCATCTCTACTGAGACTCGTTCTTAGTGGATTGATTCTTTCGACATGTTTTCATCTCTCTTCGAAGACGGTCCTGAATTCAAGAAACGGCTTCAGACGCCGTTTGCACCCCCAAAGGCAAGTTATTCGCCACCTTTGCTTCTATCTGAATTAATAAACGTGATATAGGCTACTCTACAGGAAGTTCATTCGGTTGTTCCAAAACATCTGTGGGAAAAGAATACATTCAAAGCATTGCTCTACGTTATCCGCGATGTTGCCTGTGCGGTGATTGTATACAAACTCGGCTGGATGATCGACCCAGCTGCAAAGTCTCTCGTTCAAGATTATGGTGTGCCTCAAGCACTGGGGACTACAATCAAATGGGCACTCTGGGCACTGTACTGGCACTGGCAGGGAGTCATCCTCGCAGGCTGGTGGTGCATGGCTCATGAGGCTGGTCATGGCACGCTCTCAAAGTACTCTTGGTTCAACCACGTCGTCGGCTTCAGTCTCCACACCGTGAGTTTATGATGGTTTCCCTTGGCTTGGTCTTAGCCATTGTCTGCAGTTTATTCTTGCTCCTTATTACGCTTGGAGGTCATCGCATCATGCTCACCACAAAGCGACCATGTCCATTGAACGTGACGAAAACTTTGTTCCTCGCACGCGTACTGAGTATGGCCTACCTCCGGAAAACATCGCCCACATCAACGATTACCACGAGATCTTTGAGGATACGCCAATCTATACACTCCTTCGGATGATCTTCATGCAAGCGGTCGGATGGCAATACTATCTTCTTACTAACGCGCTTGGCAACCAAATGTACCCTGCTGGGACCAACGTGTGTCATTCTATTTCCAACTGACAGTCTACGCATACTCAAGAATTTGACTTCAGCACTTCCAACCCTCTTCACCTCTGTTCAAACCTCATGAGCGCAACGGAATCATTGCTTCGAATATCGGGTTGTCGGTCATGGTCGGCATGCTCTATCTCTGGACCCGTGAAGTTGGAGTGCACAACTTTCTCAAGTTATACTTTGTTCCATATGTTGTGCGTTTAAAAAACCTATCACTTGTTTCATATCCAACACGGAAATCCTAGTTGGCAAATCACTGGATCGTCATGCTCACCTATCTGCATCATACCGACCCTACGATTGCCCACTATCGCTCGAAGCAGTGGTCGTTCCTTCGTGGCGCCGTCTCAACTGTGGACCGGCCCTTGTTGGGCTGGGCGGGTCGTTTCTTCCTCCACAACGTCTCGCATGATCACGTATGTTGTCTGGTCCATCTTGTTCATCTCTCTGACAACATGTAAATCCAGGTTGCCCACCACCTATTTTCGTCCATCCCCTTCTGTACGTGGCACAACTAATGTTGCCAATGTACCAGCTCACCTCTTCAATCTAGACAACCAACCACAGGTTACAGAGGCAATCAAGAAAGTTCTCAAACAAGACTACAACTACGATTCTACGGTAGGCCTTCCTTCACATCTCTTCCACCTTGTTCATCTCTTGTTAATTTTGTCTATAGAACACTTTCCGTGCACTGTACCGTACCTTCACTCAATGTTGCTTCATAGAAGACGATGGTGAGATTGTCTTCTACAAGAACAGGGAAGGCAAAGCTGCACGAGTGCTGGCTACGGATGCGCTGGACCACGAGACTAAGAAGTCGACGTGAGAGTAGTAGGTTGAGTTGTATCATATATAAATCTGTACATATTTTGAGGATCTACCTTAATTCCTTTTTTTTTGCTGCACAAGTGCATCTAAAGTTGAGTGCGTGTTTAAACTGTTTGGTTAGTTTGTAAAGCGAAATGCAAGGAGCCGCAGAGCAATGGCCCTGCGAGCGGCTCCATGGACACCCGGGCTCTTGCGAACTACCAGACAATCTGGTGTACATGTTGTCAGGAACGAGGGATCGCGGTACGCGTCCAGGCACGTGATCGCCGCCGCCGCCGCAGAGGGAAAAGAGACTCTACAGTTGCAGGATATGGATCGGAACCGGAACCCGGGAAAACCTCAGTCGTCGTGATACAAGGACTGAGGTATGTCTCGGGTTCCCTTACTATACCACACACCCATGCTAATTAATACTTAGTTATTGTATCTAACACATGAGATTGTAATTGACTCAAGTTTCCCTTCCGTAACTTTCCAATGAATGCGAATCCAACGCGGCACTGAGAAGGAGTATCTGATGCAGGTGTGACGCCAGGCCACGGACAAGACCCAAGACCCACCTCTTTGTATAGGCTGTTGCGGAGCACGGCGTGGTCCGAGGACCAAGATATATCTGCACTTGAACCCCTCATAAACAATGGCTTTGGAAACCAATGGGTTTTGGCCATCCACTGACCTTGGTCCGCAGGGGAATTTGATAACCTTCCGATACGTTGTCGAGGACGACACAAATTGACCCGCCATCGCGCCACTCTGCGCCACACGTATGGTTCATTTCTACACAATTAATTCAATTAGCTTAAATATGAATTGATGCATGAGTCATTGATTATTATATCTATGACAAAATAGGAGTATTTATGCAGGTACAAACCTGAAGTTCAAGTCGCCTTTGAACTCGGACCACCGTGCTCCGCAATAATCCAGACCAACAGGTGGAGATGGGGTCTCGTCCATGGCCTGCGTGCCACGTGCATCATATACTTCTGCCCCATACCATGTCGGATTCGCTTTCATTGGAAAGTTACGGAAGAAAACCTCGAGTTTAAGGATCACATGTACCGCAAATTGTCTGGTAGTTCGCAAGAGCCCGGGTGTCCATGGAGCCGCTCGCAGGGCCATTGCTCTGCGGCTCCTTGCATTTCGCTTTACAAACTAACCAAACAGTTTAAACACGCACTCAACTTCAGATGCACTTGTGCAGCAAAAAAAAAAGGAATTAAGGTATCTCTTCAAAATATGTACAGATTTATATATGATACAACTCAACCCACTACTCTCACGTCGACTTCTTAGTCTCGTGGTCCAGCGCATCCGTAGCTAGCACTCGTGCAGCTTTACCTTCCCTGTTCTTGTAGAAGACAATGTCACCATCATCTTCTATGAAGCAACATTGAGTGAAGGTACGGTACAGTGCACGGAAAGTGTTCTATAGACAAGTTTAATAAGAGATGAGGAAGATGTGAAGGAAGGCCTACCGTAGAATCGTAGTTGTAATCTTCCTTGAGAACTTTCTTGATCGCCTCTGTAACCTGTGGTTGGTTGTCTAGATTGATTGAAGAGGTGAGCTGGTACATTTGCAACATTAGTTGTGCCACGTACAGAAGGGGATGGATGAAAATAGGTGGTGGGCAACCTGGATTTACATGTTGTCAGAGAGATGAACAAGATGGACCAGACAACATACGTGATCATGCGAGACGTTGTGGAGGAAGAAACGACCCGCCCAGCCCAACAAGGGCCGGTCCACCGTTGAGACTGCGCCGCGAAGGAACGACCACTGCTTCGAGCGATAGTGGGCAATCGTAGGGTCGGTGTGATGCAGATAGGTGAGCATGACGATCCAGTGATTTGCCAACTAGGATTTCCGTGTTGGATATAAAACAAGTGATAGGTTTTCAAAACGCACAACATATGGAACAAAGTACAACTTGAGGAAATTGTGCACTCCAACTTCACGGGTCCAGAGATAGAGCATGCCGACCATGACCGACAACCCGATGTTCGAAGCAATGATTCCGTTGCGCTCATGAGGTTTGAACAGAGGTGAAGAGGGTTGGAAGTGCTGAAGTCAAATTCTTGAGTATGCGTAGACTGTCAGTTGGAAATAGAATGACACACGTTGGTCCCAGCAGGGTACATTTGGTTGCCAAGCGCGTTAGTAAGAAGATAGTATTGCCATCCGACCGCTTGCATGAAGATCATCCGAAGGAGTGTATAGATTGGCGTATCCTCGAAGATCTCGTGGTAATCGTTGATGTGAGCGATGTTTTCCGGAGGTAGGCCATACTCAGTACGTGTGCGAGGAACAAAGTTTTCGTCACGTTCAATGGACATGGTCGCTTTGTGGTGAGCATGATGCGACGACCTCCAAGCGTAATAAGGAGCAAGAATAAACTGCAGACAATGGCTAAGACCCAAGCCAAGGGAAACCATCATAAACTCACGGTGTGGAGACTGAAGCCGACGACGTGGTTGAACCAAGAGTACTTGGAGAGCGTGCCATGACCAGCCTCATGAGCCATGCACCACCAGCCTGCGAGAATGACACCCTGCCAGTGCCAGTATAGTGCCCATAGTGCCCATTTAATTGTAGTTGCCAATGCTTGAGGCACACCATAATCTTGAACGAGAGACTTTGCAGCTGGGTCGATCATCCAGCCGAGTTTATATACAATCACCGCACAGGCAACATCGCGGATAACGTAGAGCAAGGCTTTGAATGTGTTCTTTTCCCACAGATGTTTTGGAACAACCGAATGAACTTCCTGTAGAGTAGCCTATATCACGTTCATTAATTCAGATAGAAGTCAAGGTGGCGAATGACTTGCCTTTGGGGGTGCAAACGGCGTCTGAAGCCGTTTCTTGAATTCAGGACCGTCTTCGAAGAGAGATGAAAACATGTCGAAAGAATCAATCCACTAAGAACGAGTCTCAGTAGAGATGAGGAGGGTGGTGAGGGAATCTGGTGTCGAACGCTCCTTTTTATTGGCAGACCCTGAGTAAAGGATAAGCGTTGCCCGGAGTTTGGCATTTTTCAATCAATTGAGCAAAGAAGAAAGGAGCGTTGACGCGTGACGCGTAAATGCCCATGTTTGGCTATACGACCGAAACCAGAACCCACTTGTTCTGCCTGGCTCCCTGCGATCGAGACATTGCTCTGATGCTATCATGTATCTACACTCACTGTGGCTTTCGAAGTTTACTCTAGTCTTGTACTGAGGGTTGCACAGCGGACTCATTGCACAAACTCTGCGGGAAGCCAGCTTGCGGGTCATTCACCTCGGATTGCCGGTCACTTATCACACACAGTCTTCGAGAGAAGAATATTCATGCTCGAGCTTATTTCCAACGATCCGACATAAATACGTATGATTGTCGCCCTGGAACAATGAGCTATTATTCTAGGTCTTCTTCTACAGCATGGCTGCCCCGACGGTCGAGAGGTATTATGAGAACGAGCTTCCTCCGTTTACCCCGATGCCTTGGTTGGTTATCATTGACAACTACATAGTATCAAGTCAATCTGACTTCGCTTACCAGGTCTCTAAAGGAAATCAGAGCTGCCATCCCGAGGAAATATTTTATTCGCTGTATGAAGAAAGGGCTATTATACTTCGCTCGGGACGTCCTGATGGCAACGATGGCCTGGTCGCTGGCTGCCACCATTGATCCCTACTTCAAACAGCCAGAGACTCGAGATCTTCTGACCCCGTTAGGATCGGAGCTCGTCCGGTGGGTTGCTTGGGGCGTTTAGTTGGTATCCACTATTCGTTTTCTTTCATGAGCTGACTTTATCGTCTAGCTGGTGGTTTCAAAGCCTCATTTTTACCGGAATCTGGGTCATCGGTCACGAGGTTGGTGTCTGCTCTCCCTCCATGAAATTCCTTCCTGAACTCGTTAGTGTGGACATGGCGCTTTTTCTAACTACAAAATCATCAACGACGTCCTTGGCTTTGTAAGTTAAAGCTGACCGTACCGTACCGTTCGCCGTCTTGATCTTCTACTAGGTCACCCACACTTTCCTCTGGACGCCTTACTTTTCCTGGAAGATCTCCCATCATAGACATCACAGCCACCACGCCTCCATGGAGCGCGATGAGGTCTACATTCCAAAGACCCGCGAGGATCTTGGCATTCCAGACGGAGACATGGTCGGAGAAATTGACTATGAAGAGATCTTCGGCGATACTCCCATCTATACCCTTTACATGCTGATCCGCCAACAGCTCCTTGCCTTCCCTGCATACCTTTGTACGTTCCTTTTTTGCCGTTGGATACGGGTCTCGAGATAACACGGCAACTCGTCAGTCTGCAATGTCTCCGGCCAGAAGAACTACCCGAAATGGACCAATCACTTCGATCGTAAGTGATATCTATGACGATCTTATCCACAACGCTCATCTACTGCTTCATTAGCCAACTCAATACTCTTCACCAAGGGTCAGAAGCGTGCCGTCATCATCTCCAATATCGGCATTGCTGCTATGGTTTGGGCCGTTAGACATGCTTGCTCCGTCTATGGTACCACAAATGTTATCAAGTATTATGGCATCCCATGGCTTGGGGTTACTCACTGGTGTAAGCTTTTCTGTACTTTGTCGACATGATGAGGCGAGCTGAATTTTGAGCAAATAGTTATCATGATTACTTATCTTCATCATACCGACCCTACCCTTCCTCACTACCGTGGCAAGGAGTGGAACTTTCAACGCGGCGCTGCTGCTACCATTGACCGTAATTTCCTCGGATGGCAGGGACGTTTCTTCCTCCATGATGTCGCTCATTACCATGTCATCCACCATGTACGACATACTCTACATGCTACTCTTCTGAGCCTTAACTAACGACTCACTAGTTCTTCCCTAAAATGCCTTTCTGTACGTCGAGATCAGAAGTTTTTACCTCCCTCTTTTCTAATTATACTTTTTCTAGACCACGGACGTGAAGCGACACAACATTTGAAAGCATTCATTGGCGACCACTATGCTTATTCCGATAAGCCTGCCTTCCAGGCTCTCTGGGAGAACTACAATAAATGTCAATTTGTCGAGAATACAGGTTCGTAGTTTTCACCAATGTCTCCTTGCCTTCAGATGCTCACATGTCATCACTATAGGCGATGTGCTCTTTTATCGCGACCGAAAGGGACGTGCTGCTCGCAGGCCCGCGAATCAATGTCACATCAATGATATCTAATCTCATCTGGTATTCTGAAGTTTGACAGAAGCGTTCTGTGCACAATATATCCATGTTGCATCCCTTACTAAAGATCACAACGATCGACAAGAGCCCGCCCCTTGTGTCATTAGCGTCCTAAATAATGACGACCATTCAAAATGGAATATATCCAACGTTGAATTCGCGACATGACTAGTCACAATATTCTTCAAATTCTTTGACTTTGAGCTACATCGACGAAGCTACTTGCCTTCCCTGTTTCCAAGTGCTGTTTCCAAGTGCGCGGCTGAATTTCACGCTATGCGTGTTGTATCCATTTGCATAAACTGACTACTAAAAACTTGTAACATGATCAAATTATCAAGGGTGGCGTGATTGGAAGCCGATTCCTTATTACAAGGCCCCTTCCTTCTAGGTCCAAGAACTTCGTTCTATCCTCCTCGTATTGTTTCCAAAATTGAATATTGAAGAACCAGAATGATTTGCGCCCTTCCTTCAGAGAATCGATCATTTTGCTGAGTGTACCAGGCTTCATGGAGGAGCTCACAAGTGTGAAACTTTCAAGACGAGGTAGTGCCGCCTTACCAACGCCAGTCATCATAAAATCTGCAAATTTATCTGTAACGCAAACTTCCACAACAAGATCCACGACAGACGACATAGATGGAGAGCTAAGCATTCCGCAGAGGACATCTTCTGCAGCTGGATCATCAAGAGCGTGATAGGAAAACTTCTTCAAAGTGCATTGTGATCTCTTCAAGAGATCGGTAAACGCGTCTGGATCAGGTTGCTCTATCCAGGAGTTGTTTTTCCGGACGAGGTGGACTGATTCCAGCACTGGGAGAGTGAGATTTCGGAATGCTTCGTCAGGAAGGCTTGCCATAGTCATAGATAGATGACGAAGGGAAGGAAGAATAACGGGTGGGAGAGGGACAGGCGGTCCTTCTCTTTCTGGCAGGTTATAAAAGTGCGCCAGAGGTTCGGTATAACGGAGTTCCTCAAGA
Source organism: Termitomyces sp. T70a (assembly GCA_017657195.1). Classification (NCBI taxonomy): domain Eukaryota; kingdom Fungi; phylum Basidiomycota; class Agaricomycetes; order Agaricales; family Lyophyllaceae; genus Termitomyces; species Termitomyces sp. T70a. The sequence goes on along the minus strand of JAGGAT010000084.1, from coordinate 48,659 downwards.
TTCTCGCACTCTGGCAGGATTGAAAGGAGTTCGTCCATCAAGAGTTTTACGTCGACAGAAGTGAGACGGGACCAAGGGATGTCACGTAGCTTATCTCGCGCGTAATCCATCTCATAATTTGCAGTACGAAATGACGGAGACGCATGGAACAAGTCCCATACCTTGACCAGTGCTGGGAATTCGTCTTCGTTGAAGCAAATGTTCGCTCTCTGAAATTTCACAGATTCGAGCATCCTGAACGAGTCCTGGGGCAAGTTCTGCAACAAAGGTGATAGTTGTAATGAAAATGCAAAATCAATCGTCTTCCAGCGGTGTGCGTGAGCTACCAAAAGCTCCATGACCTGAGGTGTGACAGGGTGCTTTGGTGGAAAGAACAAATGGAACGAATTTCTCGTGAAATCACGCCGTGATTCGAAGAACACGATGTTGAGCGGCACATCTGCAGAACGCTCTAGCCATAACTCGAGCAGTTCCACTTGTGTCTCACAGTTACACAAAACGAAAAAGGAGGCCCACAATAGAGGAGTAGTCAGTGTTATATTTCTCCAATGCTTACATACTTGACCAAGCAAGACGGGGTCATTTCTCTGGCCACAGAGAAGCGTTAAACGAGTTCGTCTCTCTTTCTTGGAGACCCCTTTCTTCTTGTGACTTGAAGGGAGACTTGAAGGGAGATCATCTGGTTCCGTAGAGAAAATCGCCGATAGGAGCTCGATAGGTAATCGGTTAACTGGAGGTATAATTGGCTCAAGAGACGTAGTTTCTGCATCGTGACTAGCAGTGAGAGATTTCTGAAAAAGATACCAGTCCGCAAGGTATGGTTGTTGAACGAGATTGTGAGTGCACCAGGAGGTCTAGAACAGATATAGACATACCATATCGGCCATGACGATGAGCAGATTCGAAAATGGCATCAGTGTTAATTGAATTGTTTTGACCTCACTTGCAATTCTTATATAGGTCTTGTAGAACGTAATTGTACGATGTTTCAGTGTCTAGAAGCGTCATGGACAACAAGGAAAACAACAAGATGCAAATTGTTCACTCCGCATCACAAAAAAAACAATTGATCTAATACTCCACGACCAACTCTGAATTCCTTTGATGACACCAAGTATATGATCTGTTACTGTGGAAACGCTATAGTCACAGCGATAGTCCGTCTTGATAGTCCAATCTCAAACAAAAACGACAGCCCAAAAAAAAACAAAAAAAAAAAACAAAGAACAGAAACAAAAAAAAAATTATCTCAATTCAGACCTACGACCCCAAGTCCCGTTCCTTTCCTTTCCTCGACGGTGGCTGTGTCAACACAATATTCGGTGGGGTAGCCATAGCAGCCATTCCCAATTCATTAGTATTCGACGGCGGGGACGAGAACGATGCCAGTCGACGCATGTTTCCGCCCGCATTGAGGCTGGATGCGGGACCTATTGGATGCGTTGGTGTACTTGGGAGAGAGTTATTCCGTGGCACAGAGGAACTCGCGTTTCCAGAAGCAGAGGAGGATTCGCCAGCGGCAGCTTCGGTGAGTAGGAATTCGACCCATAAGCGGGAAAACGACTGTCGATTTAGATTAGCATTGGCGACAGGCAGAGAATAAGTATAGCGAGAGGTAACATACCTCCGTTTCATCTGTCTTCTCAAGGTCTACGGATTTAGTAGAAGATGAGCGTGACCAGAATGACGGAGCTGGAGGGGGCGAGGCGGTTGAATGGGCACGTTGAAGACCGGCTTTTTCGCGCTCGGGATCTGTCCAAGAAAGAATCGTGGCTAGGAGAGAGAGCATTTCAAAGCGTTTGGGGTCGGCACGAGGGGTAGAAAGGAAAGCGAGGAGGACGTTAGTTACAAGCCGTCTGTCGACGTTGGTATCGGTGGAGTTGCGCCGGAGGCGGCGGAGAGCTTCCATCAAATGTTCGTTGAGAATGACGGCTGGATGTGGAGTTGGTTCGTGCGGCAAAAGGAGGAAGGGTAGTGCTAACCTTCATGTCGTAGTTTTCCAATGAGAAGGTTCTTGTCTTTTACCTCCTTTTCAAGCTCTCGCGTTCGGGAAACATTAGTATGTGACTCTTCCAATTGAAGCTGTAAAAGACTTGATCAGCGAATGCGGTAAAACAAAACGCTGAGTCTCTAACTTCGGCTGTTAATGCTCTGTGCTTGAATTCCGCTAGGGATTGTGTTACTTGAGTCAACTGGGTTTCATAGTCCTTGACCGCTTGCTTCAATTCGTGGTCCTTTGCTGTTGCTCAAAGGTGAATTTTCGCCAAAGGTCGTCCCGTCAGATAACACACCAGCCTGGAAGTCCTGCAACACAGACTGCAAATTTTGCGACCTCTCTTTCTCTGCGTCGAACTCGACTAGCTCTCTATCTCGTGCCTCCCGTTCAAGCTCCAATTCGCGCTTATAGGTGTCCACCGAAGATTTAAAATCGTCGGACAATGTTCTTTCCTGTAAAGCCGTCCTTTCCCATTCATCTCGCTCTATACGACACCGCTCAAGCTCGGTCTGCGCTTCCCGAAGCTCCCGTTCCCGCATAATACTTTCTTGCGTATTATCTTCTAATGCACGGCTGCGCATCATGTCCAATTCGCGGGCGGCACGTTCAGCCTCCTCATGCGAGGCCAGAAGTTCATTCTTCAACGTTTCGACTGTTGATGTCAGGTCCTCATTCTGTGCTGACAGTTGTTGCAGCTCGTGTTCCCGTCGGTCGAGTTCTTCCTGCACACCAATTAGTAATTTACTTATCCCAAGACAACACATCATACGGCATCCTGTTGGAGCTTGTTTCCAAGAGTCGTGCGCATAGTTGTTAGTTTCGCGAGGAGATTGCGATACTGGGTCGCGAGTGTGTCTTTCTCCTCCCGCGTCCGTACGAGTTCTCGCTGCAGTTTCGTTATTGGATCGTCGTCCACATCGTCTCCAGAGTCTCCACTGGTTGAAGCGTGTCCATTGAGCTGAAGACCATTGTCGAGAGACAGCCGTTCGCTGTCAATAGATGGTCTGCCATCACTAAGGGACTCTGCGTTGCTTGGCGCACCATTCGTTGACATTCTTCGAATATACGAGCAAGACGGGCGTCGACTGGAGACGACGTGGTGTAAACCCGGCACGTGACAAAGATCCTTTCGACCTCGGACATATTTGACTTCTAAATTAGGGCTTTATTTCCGTCCCACTGTATATAGTCTAGATTTATCATCTTCTTGATCGCCACCATGCAGCCCGTCTCGCAGCTCTTGTCTTTGCCAGCCGAGCTTATATTCTCAATCCTCAGATTCCTGGATGAAGTGGACCTCCTGACGTGCACAGCCGTAAGATTGATTTTGTGTTTTTATAACTTATGTGACTGATCAGTATCGCTAGGTTGCGAAACAGCTGCGAAAACTCATTTCTGCTTCATCCGAGTTGCAGTATACGATTGAGCTTACGAAATATCGCATGATTTGTGTAATTCCAGCATCAGCTACGCCACCTTTCGCTTTGCGCATCAACTCTCTGCACGTGAGAGAACAATCATGGAGACAGTTTAATTGGAGATCAAAGCACAGATTAAATATTCCGCCTTCAGGTTCGATATACGAGTTTGTTGGTGGCCTTTACGCGACTGGAGACGGAGATGGTGAACGATTGACGCGTTCCATCTCGTTCTGGGAACTACCGGCATTTGGCGATGAGGCCAGTTTACGATCATGGACGCATTCAATGGAAGGTGTCACCATCGTTGACTTTACCATGGACCCGGCTCAGGACCTCCTTGCTCTTGTCACTCTCGCTCCAGTCAAGTACGGCCTATGCGTATCCAAATACTTAAAGATCTAATCAAACGCATGCTTTAGCTCTACGTTTATCTATGAAATACACCTACGGTCAATTGCGACCAACGAGACTCATCCTAAAGCCCTAATACCCAAGTTACTCTGTTCATCAGGATCCGAAACATATTCTGCCGCACTCGATCATCCGGCCTCTGTGAGAATCCAGATATCGGGAGATCTGATTGCTCTCCTTGTGAAAGAAGCTTCCAGCAACCTCACATCCCATCTAGAGATCTGGGACTGGGTCAACAACCCACAAGTATCGGTTTGTCTAATGATTTCCTTCACACACACCAACATAACTCAATGGCATTCAAGTGCAAGTTGAAAAGCAAATCAGGGATCGAGGATTTCGTACTCCTTTCAAATGAAGCGTTCCTTATTGCGCGCACGACTGGCAGTCTCGAGACTTACACCTTCCCCAGCCCGATTACGGATTCGTCCATACCCGTCAGCCAGTACAACTACATGTTCCCTCAACTTTCGGATGGGTATATGTACTGGTACATGTCAATAAGCAGACATTCCGCATCAGCACTCACACTCCGACCTTACACTGGCAGAGGGCGAAGCAAACAACAGCTTCACTCACCCAAACCCGAAGAACGCATATACATGTGTTCCCTATGTGTCTTTGACCCTACAGCGTACGACGAACGACGCGTGCCCTGTTTCAATTTTTGTTTCAATCCACAAATCCTACTCCATCCACCCGATGAGTGGAAAGCGGCAGCGATAAAAGCAAGGAGACGAAGAGTTCGCAATTGCAATTGCGCTTACACAAGCCCCAGCATCCCATCTCTATCACATCAGCTCCCATGCTCTCTCGCACGTCCTCCTTCTTCCAATGCTGCGACCTCCTCTTCATCCGCCACAGCCTCCGCCTCGTATGCCTCTCCCGGTCCAACGACCTCAAGCTTTTCAGCCCACTCCCTGTCCTTCCGTGCACACTCACGGCCAGTTCTACGACGGCCAAAGCTTCCCAAGGCTGCGCAGACCATACGGGGCCCCGTAATCATCCCATGGCACGTCTGGGGCCCGCAAAGCACACGATGGTTTGAAGATCACTGCAATACTGATTGGCAGTATTCTGTCTATGGGTTGCGGACAATCGATAGTGTCAGGGTGGATTGTTTATCGACATCGCTCGGCCGCAGGGACGGGAGCGCGGAGGCGGGGGGTCACACTTCCGCGATAACTTGTGAAGGGCAACATGAAGGAAATACTCTTTTTGCTGATTCCAGCGACACTGATACGAACGAGTCGGAACTATCCGTTCCACCTCGATTCCTACGCTTGCGTGACTACAATCCGTACTCTATCAGAGAGTGTTTGCAAATTGAGGAGGTAGAGCGTCTTCAAGGCAGAAATGGCAAGGGACAAGCGGAGAACAAATGGCGTGGGCCGCGCGTGGTGACACACCCAACGACGACGGATGTCAAGGGCGTCTTTGTCCATGATGTTGTTAGTCGGCTGCCGTATGTGGAGGTGTTGAGTAAGGAGACGTTTAGGGTGACGGATGTGATGATGGATGATTGTAGGGTTTTGTTACACAAGGTATGAATCTGTTTCTTAGTATGTGTAGCTGGCGGTTCACTAATTCTTCGACCTTCTTCTTCTATATCCTCTCATATCTCAGAGAGGACAGAATGGGGTACTCAAACGCGTGGACATGTTGGCGATGTAATCGCTTCGGGAAAGTATGTCTTCCCTAGTCTTGCCGATACTAAAATGCACTTTAAGAAAACCACCATTCACATTCCTATCCCGACAGTCGTTCATTATCTGCCAGCTTTCCCTTTCATAATGATTAAACCGGTGTATCGAATACATCGTTTGAATATTCAACAAGACGATATCTTCATGAACGCTACGTCTTCACCCTGTATACAAAGTACCATCATGTATGGCGCAGAATATATGTGATCCGAATTGTATTCCAACATCATTCTGAGACCTGAATTCGGTCAAACTTTTGACAGGGATCACTCCTTGTCTGTTTTCAACTGAATTCCGGGAAGGTGTGTCCGAAAGCTTCATCATGCGATTCAGGCACCAAAGAGTCGGAAATCAATGAAGAAGGTGGAAGTCTCTTTGCGAAAACCCTTCAATTTGGGAAAAGGAATTTTTTCGCCTTGGTTCAAGTCTATGGCTTCCTCGGCGTTCTGATAACATTGTGCCGGTTCAAGTAAAACTAGGTGCGATCAGAATAGCATTGCTAGAGTAGAACCCAAGGTCCACACTCTCAAAAGAAAAGGTCTGTATATGGGCATGAGGGAGAGACATGAGGACTGCTCAATTGAAGGAAATAAGTAGTGCTTAAGTAAAGAATATGATGCAATAAGGGTTTTGAATGACTGTTCCATTCACTAAAGACATCCCACCATTGACCTTTTAGACGGGTAGGAAGATTGGTTTGAGTTGAGTCCTCTACAAGGAAGTTGTCTAGCGGTATCCTCAAGCAGCCCAAATCAGGCAACGAAGACACACAATAGTTGTAATAGTAGTGCTTGGAGATATATGTTGACAAAAAAAGACTTTGCGTTGCTATATGCATCATTCGTGCCGCTTTGAGGTACATAATTTTTTGATTCTATTTGTCTTGATGCGTTAACGACACACATCGCTCCCAAGCACACCTTGCGCGGTGTCCGCTTAGTGATGGGATCATACTGCGTAGCACCGAGCACCAGTGCAACAGCTGGCAAAACAACGGTGCTCTGCTCATGCTAGTAGTCCCTACTACTTCTACTTCCACAGAAGACCGCACCAATTTATCCTATTCAAGACTGCTCTTTCTTGAACATCCCTGTATGTGCTGTGAACAAAATCTCAGGACCAATTGGTAAAACACTGAAAACAGCCTGAGATAGGCATTATTTAATGGCTGCGGTTCCACCACCCTCGTTAGAGAATATCCACCGCCTTGCACTTGCTATAGGAGCCGGCAATTATGGACTTACAAGGCCATAGAAGCCTGGTCAGTAATCGAAACGGTCATACGGTGTAACCAAGGTCCTTTGTTACGTCCTGTCTCAGGTTGACTCTGAGCTTCTATTGTACCGGTCCTTTGCTGTTCCTTTTTACGACTTGATTGTACGGGATATCTTTGAATCCAATATACTTTGTGCGTATACTCCAAAGTCCGTCTTACATACCCTTGACCTTCTTATCTGCTGCGACCACAGAACGTACTGCTCCCGTTATTACTTACCTTTTGCCCTGGCAGATGATGATGAATCCAAATTTAACCGCCGGCAAGGTACATACATTCAAAGGCTCAGAAGTGGGGCTATGGTATCCGATACCAAATGGATTAGCAATTATGCGCGAATATCGTGATCTATATTTTGTCTCGTAGTGTTCTGTGTCTGTGTGTTTTGAAGCTGAGTGATGCCGGAATCTGCCAGGTATGAGCCATACACATATACTGGCACGAAATGGAGGGACTTTGTGCGAGTCCGGCTTCTACGACATCAATCCCCTTCAATGTTAGCTAGTTATTGATATCAGAATGTATCCCAGAAACGTCCCAAAAGCCCAGTGCGAAAGGGGAAAAGGAGGCCTTTATTCGATTCTTCTCCACGGACGGGGAAAAAAGCTACAGAATTGGGGCGATTACCTGCAGCTGATCTCGAATCGAGCATGGCACAACGCGCTCCCAAAAAATCTTCCCACCATTCTGAACCCCACAACGCGATATCGGTCCGGCGACCAGATATAAGGATGTAGATTGCTCTATAGCTGGTCTACAGTACGGCAACCGCGAGGTAGAACTGTCCAGATGACCTCTAGAACTTCTAGTTTTCAAACGTCATTCCATTCCAGGACAACGCAGAAGGAAGGTGGGTACAAAGTGGATCCGACAGGTTGGCCCAAGCATCAGGATGTGCGCGGTGACGTAGAAAGTTCGTACCTCAATGTCAACTGTTCAGCTCTACATTATATGTAGGAACAGGGGCTCTATCTGAAAATTAGACCCAGGTCGATAGACTCGTCAAGGTCTTCACTGTTAATAGTAAGAAAGTCGGCTCCGTTGTCATCGCCATGAATGTCAACGTCCAGTCCGCGCGGAGGGTTACCACGCCACCGCTCGACCTTGACTCTCACAAGTGCGTCTATTTCTTCCAGCGACTTCGTCCTACCCAGTGCGGTCCGGAATTTCTGGAACCACGGGCATCGTCCGCTACATATGAGACACGAGTTCGGAATGAGGACCGGTAGTGAAGGCCTGGGAATATCTCCACATACCATTGATATTCGATGAAATGCCTGATGTGTGTCTGCATGGTTGGAACCGATGCGGTACCAGAGAACTGACGACATATATTAAGATACTCCAATGCAACATCAACTGGATCTGGAAGTTCGTTCGCGAAGAGGCTATCAAAGAGGAAAGGAAGCAAGAATCAGATTAGAAATGGAACGACTGGAAGGACGGCCTTGGACGGACCATGGATTTCCTAATAGCGTCTCGCCCACCATAACGCCATCTGCACCAGTATACTCAAGGTTTTGTGGAACATTAGACCATTCGCGCACATTGCCGTTGCTAATTACAGGAACACGCAGACTTTTTTTTAGCTTCTTCACTTGATCAAGGTCGGCAGCACCTTGACGGCGTCGACGAGCAGACACAGTACGTGCATGAAGTGTCACCCAAGCGGCTCCACATGCTTCCAAGCGCTGCGCGAAATCTACAGTTTTCTCGACGGGTTGAGCTAATCGGATTTTTACAGAAGTTGGAATGATGAACGAATGTGACATTGCAGAAACTGATTGAGGAAAACGTGAAAATGAACAAGTCCGATGAATCTTAAGCAAATAGTTATTACCGATGTCTTGTACTAATGGCCAGTCCTTTTGATTGGCCATATAAGCGCCGTAGTGAGCTTCACGAGCAGCTTCCAAAGGACATCCAAGATTTAAATCTAGGGTACTTTCGCTATACGATCAGTCATTGTCACATGCACAGGAATGAGGTAGACATACCAATACCATCGCAATGCCCTTGTAATTTTTTGCCAGCTTGAACGATTGTTTGTACGTTATTCCCACATAATTGGACGACAACTGGACGACCAAGCTCCGAGTCCATAGTAAGGTCACGTAAACGATGTTGAAAATACTCCGCATCGTTCAAAATTTTATCAGGCATGAGCATCTGGGTGTATGCAAGGGTACATCCATGTCTCCTGACCAGCGTCCTGAACGGCAAGTCTGACTGATTGACCATTGGTGCCGCTATTAGCTTGAGATGCTCAGGCAACACCATCGCTTCAAATGATACACAATTAAGACGCAGAATCCCGCGAAGTAAATCACGGGTAATGGTTATGGGAGAAGACTGGTTGCAGGTTAACACCGCCACCATTGCCAATTCATGCCTTACTTGTGGGGACCTCCGATCAAGAAATTATGCTCCAAACTTCCGTGATGAATCTTTCCCTGCACATCGAGCCAAGAATTCCAGTTCAAGTCTAGTTCTGCATGCGGCAATTCTCAATTCAATGCGTACTATTGTTGAATCAAGTGGCGGCTTATCCATCGCTTGAACCTTGCCGATAACTTCCCATGGAAGTGCACATGTCAATTGCTTTAGCCATCATGTGGTCCTTGTGAATGACCCGCTTCGTCCGTATCGACGATATGGCGATATATTGTGTATTAAAGGTAGCACGCGGTCGCTCTGGAAGATAATAAGAGGATGCTATGAACTGTTGAACTCCTCGTGTCTGCCGGCCTTCCTTCCCTTTTGCGCCTGACATGGTTTCTAAGTCCAGAATTTTGGCAGCTTTTGCTGGTTTGAGTATTGTTGTAGCGACTCTGTTGGAGAGGGCTGTTGACCCATGCGCTACGATTGCTGGCCAGAAATGGGTCGCACCAAAGGATGTCCGCGCTTGCTATTCGTCAATTCCGGTTGACCCTGTCCTCAAAACAAATGTATGATGAATGGTTCCTTGGCATGACAAATGCTTGCTGATTTTGTTCTGCTAGATTATTGATGTCATAGAAAAGACACTAGCCTTTCACACTTCTGTGAACTATCAGATTCAGGCGCCTGAACCATTTGCTTCAGATGTTCATGAAGATATTCTTGCAGACCTCGAGGAATACAGAAACACAAATTATGATTCAGACTATGACCTTCACATTGCACTCTCTCGAGCATTGAAACGTCTCAATGACGGCCATTGTACGTGGATCAATCGTTGCTATGTTAGTATGAGTATTTCATGGGTCCCGACATGCTAGACTGACTTTGTTCATAGGATTGTGTGTATATGAGTATCTCTAGCTCCTCCTTTAATCTGATTATGGCCTCCAGCGGCGTTCATAAACTATCTCCCCATACCATTGGTTCTTTTGACGGCATCGGATGGTACTCAAAATGTTCATATTGCTCCTGAAGCGTTCGCCGTTGCTTCAGTAGAATTTGCAGATGAAATTGAGTTCTGGCAAGATTCTTTGGGGTCACTGAGTACACAACTCGAATCTGTATGTGTGATGTATAAACCTTTTTTGATAATTAAATCAAGGTTGATTTGCAGCTGTCAGGCGCCAAGGTTGTGATGATCAATAATCTCCCTCCCTTTGACGCTGTCAATGCAAATGCAGCAATTGCTGGAGGTTACCAGGCCTTAACAACCCGCCAAAACGGGTATGTTGCCCCATTCTCTCGTTTGTTATCCGGAAAGTCTGATAAGAAACGGAGGTTTTTCTCGAGTTACGCGTTAACCTCGGCCGGCTGGACGTATAATCTGGGTAATTTCGCGCAACAAGCACTGCCACTGGACGACGAAGTTGTTTTAACCATTCAGCGGGTCAATCATACCGTTTCCGAGACCGTAGTCGTGAGATTGCGTTTGTATTCGATGCCATCAACTAGTTCTGAGGTGATTGTCAGCTTCCCTACCGTTCAAGGATCGGCGCGATCAAGGCTTTCACGAACACATCTACTTATCTTGCCAACAATTGTGCTGCTGTTACTGGGACCAATGGAATTGATTATTATGCATCCTCCACAGTCGGCTCCACTGCTGACTCCGTGGAGCGCCCTATTACAAAATTCCAGCAACAGCCAGCCATCCCTGCCACTGTTGCACGGAAGCACCCTCTAAACGTAATTTTGGATAGCACTCCAATGACTGATATCGTTCTACCTCCAACTCTCCTTCCACCATTGCCAACTGTCAACGGAAGTCGGTCCGTGGCCCAATTCTACCTCCTAGATGACGGAAAAACTGGTGTACTTGCTCTTGGAAGTTTCTCAGATTCAAATTACTCGGCTTTCTTGAATGGTATGCTGGCGGGGTTAGTTTCTTTGAGGTCGAGGAATGCGACGCAGCTAATTGTAGATGTGGTACGTCTCGAGTGCTTTTTTCTCTAGATGTCAAGGCCTGAACTTAGCCGCGTTTGTAGATGAACAATGGTGGAGGCTTCATTTGTGCGGCCCACGTAAGTTTTCTTCAAACTATGACGATGTGGACAAGCTCAAGGTTGGCTAATACCCCATTGGACATTAGTGGCTGCATCGGATTGTAAGTTTCGTGCCCTCATACCGCCATTCCGGCTTCCTTACCTTTCTATCAAAAAGATCATTGGCCCCAAATCAACGACTGTTCCACAAGCTGGATTGGATACCGAAACTCGGGACGGTCCTCTTGCGCAACTGATCGTGAAGCAGATTGCGAACGGTAACGTTTCGGATCCGAACATTAATTTGCTCTACAACCCATTGCAGTGGGTCAACGCGAGCAACATTCCATTTGCTGCCAATAATGACTGGCTGCAGCCCCCAGTAGCAAAACTTATTAACGGACATCAAGACGCATTTAGCCAAAGGTATGCAAAGCACTTCCGACATCATATGTGACGCTCTCAATTTGGTGTAGACTGGGCCAAGAGTGTCAGCCGAGTGGGTTCCCTGGTGACGCTCCGGAAATTGCCCTTTTCGACCCTTCGAAGGTGGTAATTATATCGAACGGCAGGTACACAGGTATCGCTGTATTTAGAAACAATTACTCACTGCGCCCAACCAGATGTGCAAGCTCTTGTTCCCTGTTCAGCGTGAGTTTTGGAAGAGTATCACAAGAATTGGTAAGCTCATGGTCGGACTTGGGGCATAGGTTACCATGTCCAAGGAAGAAGGTGTCAGGACTGTTGTCGTTGGCGGTCAGGCTAATACCACGCAGCAATATTGCGGCACTGTCGGTGGCCAGTCAACCGATTTCTCAACGATTGACTCTGAGATCAAGGCATGATACATTCAAACCAAGCGTTTTACCCACGCTTTCTAATGCCCCATGGTTCATGACCCTAGACAACACACCTCAAAAACAATTCTCTTGCCCCACCTGACCTGTAAGTTAGTTTTTCTTCTGTGTTTTCGGCTGTCCCTTCCCACGCGCGAGCGCTAAGCGTCGGCGAATTCCGGATCTGTTCTTCGGCTCGTGGATGAGTCTGCAACGGTCATATTGACTCTTTATTTTCTTGCCACAGTTTGGTCAATGGCGTGCAAGGTATTACATGGAGATTAGGTTTTGGAATTGATGACCCTACTCAACCCGAAGGTAAATATATCGACTTCTGCGTGTCTGGCACAATAATATTAATTCTTCTCTTCAGAATGGCAGAACCATCCCGCAACCCTCAATTTGCCTCTTTCCGGTAACCTGTAAGAAATAAAATTCGCTCCCACGCTTCCTCACTTGTCTGACTGCACTAATCTCATTTAGTGTCAACAATCCGGCCGCGATCTGGGAGGAAGTGGCACGCCGTATGTTCACGTAGATTGCCGATTTGACCTAGATCAAATTGCGCCCATAATCTCATTGTGTTTTTACCAAAAATGGACTGGTTTTTAAGTTTCGTCCGGCATCCAATACCCGGATCATTGTCGCGATTCAAGTTCGCTGGACTCGGATCTGGGGGGACCTGGAAAATAGAAGTTTTTAAAACTGAAGTTGATGGCAGACACCCATCAAGAATTTTCTGGACACAGACGTTTTCTTTGTCTAAGGTTCTCCGGACTACGCGGATTCACACTTCTCGGTTGGATATCGGGAGATGTTTTTACTGTAAGATGAAGAGATATTCCGGTCTAGTACTTGTCCTTGTCCCGGCGGTCGGCATGGCCCGTAAAATGCGGTTTGATCCGCCCACCGGCATACTGATATGGGACCTCTCGTGAACTTTCTTTGGGAGTTCGACAGATACAGATATATGCAGACGAGTGACGGTAAGGCCATACGCTGTATATCTCCCGGTGTCACGGTCTTTCGAAGAAGACCTGGTCACAAATGTATTCAGGAAACTTCCAGGAGGTTTTTTGTACTATTTTCCCCACGATAAGTCTGTAAGTTCTGACGTTCCACGCAACTATCCAGAGAACTACTTTCGCGGGAACCCGCACTATAAATATGTTTTTGGGGTGATGACGTCATGTACGTCATGAAGGGAGACCATCGTGCTCACTACTGGCCATGGCGTCGGGTAAGTATTCGGATGCTTCTCCGAGTGATGCATGCAAGTCAGGCCATCCTGTGTTGATTCAGACCTTCTGCCCATGGGAAGTTTCTGCTTCACAGCTTCCTGAAGTCTCACGTCATTTAAGAGCAAGCTGCCATTTGGCCCATCGTCCGAGAACAATAATACAGCGAGTCCGATGTGCTTTAATAACACATACACCACATCCATGCGTCAACCAACCTTGTTAGGTTTCGCACAGTCTCTTTATATCGTCACAATATTCTGTAAGGTGTATTGGAGGTTGATAAATGCAGGCACGCGGTTTGGATGTGGCGTACCACCAACGCGAACATGGAGAACAGTAAACGTTTCATGCGAATCACAACAAACAGGGCCGGTAGGCTGTGCGACTGACCGGTTGTTCTTCCATTTTACCCGAATCGGCCTTGAATGGGTATTTGCCCCTCTTTCCTCCGGATTGCTTCTGCGATTCGCTTCAGTAATCAGTCGATATTGAGTTTTCATTCGTATCATTCGTAACTAAAATGCTCCGCCACGACATCCACAATTGAATCATCTGGATTTATCTCAATTTGTACGCACTGGAGCCAATCTGTCGGATTGATACCAGGTACATTGAGCGACCCGGACTTACCCTCCTTACGTACCAGGAAGACATAGGGATCATACGACCAGAGAGAACAAGATCTGGCACGAAAAATTTGGTATTTTCGATTCGGTATGGACTAGAAATACAAGTGACCCAGTGACAATGGAAAAAAGAGCATTAACCGACGAGAAAGAAAATGTGTAGTATGTGAGTGTCCGGATTCCATGTCTACGTATACATATAGGAGAATGTAAATCATGCACTGATCTGGCGGTGTTATCTATGATCCCACCATGACCTTAAGGACCATGTTGCCATCCTCGTCTTGGCCACGAGATAAGAGGTCGAACGCACGTTTGGTCTCCTGCAAGGGTAGCCGGTGGGTGATAAGCTTTTCGACATTTTTTAGTTTCCCCGATGCAAGCAAGGCTAGTGCCGCCGGGTACGTGTTGGCATAACGGAATGAGCCTTGTATATCCACTTCACGCAGAGCAGCAGTAGAAAGGGGAAGTACAACGTTGCGCGTGCCCATACCGATAAGCATGACCTTGCCTCCGGCCATTGCCGTCTAGGTAGCAATAAGCTTCCATGTGTATAGCACCTGATAGTAGATACTTACGTGCACCGACATCTGAATGACAGGCTCGGCACCGGTGCATTCAAAGACGACGTCGAAGCCAGTTGGGGCACCAAACTCCGCTAAAGCCGCCTGGGAGTTTTCTTTTGCGCGGCGGAGCTGTTCGTCGGTTGTTTTGGCCCTGTCTGCAGGAGGCAGACAGAATGTTTGGGAGGCGAAGCCATGGGTGCGCGCGAAGTCTAACCGCGTTTGGTTAATGTCAATCGCTACGACTCGTGACGCCCCGAGAGAGTTTGCTACGGCACAGGCAAGAAGGCCAATGGCTCCAACACCGTAAACGAGGACGGACTGGCCGGGCGACAGATTTGCGCGACGTGACGCGTGAATGAGAACAGACAACGGTTCCGCAAGAGCAGCCTGTTCGAAGCTGCAATTATCGGGTAGACTGTAGACGCGCTGAGTTCGATGAGGTAATAAATAAATTAGAAGCAACTTACGGGTGAAGGACGAAAGCCGGATGGTTCATGCGACCCTGTAGAGTCCCGTCCGCGTGAGGGAAGACGGCAGCGCTGCTACAGAACCTCATGCTCTTGCACAGGTTGTATCGGCCTTTTAAACAGAAGTCGCAGGTCCTGCAATAGACGCCTGCTTCTATTGCCACACGCTGACCAGGAACAAGATGTTTTACGCCAGGCCCGACAGCGGTGACAACACCGGCAGCTTCGTGACCGAGGACAAGCGGTGCACGAACGGCAAAGTCGCCATTCCTCCCATGCATGTAGTAGTGCACTAGAGACAACACACATGAGCTAGGACGACCATGGCCACTGGATCTACTCACGGTCACTTCCGCAGAGACCAGTAGAAACAACAGCGACCTGGGCCTGATTTTGTGATGGGGGCCAGACAGAACGCTGCTCGACACGGAGGTCCTTGGGCCCATATAGGACGGCAACGTTATGTGAAGGGAGGGCAACGGGAGACATGGTGGCGAAAAGGGGTGGGGAACGACAAGAGCATTTACAACGAACGCTTTTATAGTTGACTGACTGAGGAGAGTTGGATTTATTATTCGTGTGTCTGAGAGACAGGAGATCACGCGCGGACCGGGCCGCCGGACGTGTGACCCCTTGAGATCCAGATCTGATCGGCCAAAGACTTTTCCATCCTGTCCGGATGTCCGGTGCGACCGCCGACTGAAGATCTCCTCCCAGGCCCCTATCCAGATACAAATACTTCCTCCATACCATTCTGTTGGCCCTAAATTTCGTTTCGTTCTATCAGTGCCATGGATTCTACGCCCTCCGTTCCGGCTCCATCTCTTTTCTCACTCACGGGAAAAAATGTTCTTTTAACTGGTGCAACACGCGGTGCGTCGTGCGCGTGCACATTTGTCTCCTTTGCCACTTCTGACCTATACCCAGAGCAAACGGCTTACATCTTCTGCATCTCTAGGTATCGGTGCGGCTTGTGCAGTTGCCCTCGCAGAAGCAGGTGCTTCTGTCTGTCTTGTCCAGCGCAAATCACCCGAAGGAACGCCACCCAACCATGACACTCTAAATGCCATCCGGGCACTCGGTGCTGTGGCTGAAGTCGTCTACTGCGATCTAGACAACACGGAAGCAGTCAAGGGCCTTTTCCAGATGGCTCTCGACGTGATGGGCGGTCAAATACACATTCTTGTCAACTGTGCAGGTATCCAGCGGAGATCACCAAGTCTTGATTTTTCCGAAAGCGATTGGGACGATGTGCGTGTTTCAAGGTCCGTAGTCCGCACGATGTTTTACGTCCCTACAGGTGATCAACGTAAACCTCAAGTCTGTGTGGTTGCTCTCCCAAGCGGCAGGAAGGCACATGGTTCCTCTACGTCGCGGCAAGATCATTAATTTTTGCTCCCTCCTCACTTTTCAGGGTGGCCTGACCGTTCCTGCTTACGCTTCCGCGAAAGGTGCTGTAGGTCAACTCACAAAGGCCCTGAGCAACGAATGGAGCCAGCACAACGTTCAAGTCAATGCAATCTGTCCTGGTTATATTGCGACAGACATGTGGGTCTGTTCATCTTTTGAATTTCTGTATTCAGAGTACGAGTCATATCCGTGGCTCACTATCGCATGTTTGCCACGTTTCTTTATTTTGATCTCATTTTATCAAATTGTCCCATTAATGTCTCATTAGGAACGAGAAACTTCTGGCAGACCCTACTCGTCTGCGTCAAATCTCCGAGAGAATTCCGGCCGGACGATGGGGTTACCCAAAAGATTTTGCTGGGCCCGTTGTCTTCCTTGCTAGCGACGCCAGCCAGTACATCTGTGGGGAACTACTTGTCGTTGATGGTGTAAGTCGCGAATGTCTAGCCTTGATCCGGGTTTTGTATTTACCCATATATCCGTAGGGTTGGATGGGCCGCTGATTCCATTGTTCGTCCAATTAAAATCACAATGGACAAAACATAGGAAGATCAATAACAAGCAACTTGCATTATTTCACATTGTACATGACTTTGGATAACACGGAAAATGTTTTTCTTATACCGTGTCCGGCGGCGTTTTCGCGATGTCAAAGATTACTCAGATAGACAATAATGGAAGCCGCCGGATGACGCAGACCATAAGGTGAGTTACAAAGACACCAGATGCATTTTACGCTATACCAATACTTGACTATACTTGATGTGAAAGGGCTAGAATGTATAATAGAGATAGCTATTTCGTGTCGTCGCGCAATCTGACGCATCCAGAAAGCACAGATCAAAGATCATCCGCAACGTTGAGGATAGTCTTGCACAAACTTTTGCTTACACACAATCAACGCAAAAGAAGCTACCTCAAGCTCTAAGCACAGCAACCCATGGGACATTTCAGTCCTGATCCTTTATGACCCTCGAAAGCTTCGTTTTCGACGGCAACCGCCGGGGGCACCTCGCAGAAACAGGCACGGTCGGGGTCTAAATTAAGTACTTAGCACCCCGAATCCTTGACTTACGCGCTTAGATTGTCTCGTCATGTCCATCAGAACTCGTTCGCGAACAAGCGGCAGCAGGAGCGGCGTACCGATGGCCCGCTGGAAGTGCGAGTCAAGCGAAAGTTGAATCGCGTTGGAACTCCGGGCCGAAACCACAAAACGTTTACAACCTCCGCGGTCCTACAATCGCGTCTAAAGAGTGTAATACGACAAACTAGATACCCTCAGGACACGGTAGATGCCTGAGAAACTTCTCCAGGGTTCGCAAAAGTCCGAGATTCCATTGTTTCTCAGACGGAAGGACCGCGGCTCTGGGTAGCTGGAGTAGCAAATGATCAGGACAGGTCTCGTATTAATTTGACACGAGGGACTTTGATCGCAATCATTCGCTAAAATATTGAGTTGTGAAATTCCCGCCGGGCCGCCATCGCCTATGAAAGTGATCGCAGAAGGGCGCTAGAAAGGAAGACGTTTGCCCTAGGCCGTGTGACGGGGCACCGAGTCCCCAACGTAAGGTAGAGAGACAGGTCTCAGGATAAAGTATAAAGCCCGCTCCTCTTTTTCCCCGCCTTAGCATGCGGGTCACAGTGTGAAGCGGTCAGCCTCGCAAGATGAGATGAGATTGTCGAGATATGGTGCTACGATACTTGAGCTTGCTGGTAAGATTGGTACCGAAACATCCGCTATTCTCGCAACTGGTGACAGACCAATTATATCTTCTTTAATCAGGATGAATCCGAAACGGTGGCGCTGGCAATGTTTTTGCATTGTCCCACCCTCCCAGGCAGCGTGAGTAAGAAGAGTACAAGGGAGAGACCCCAACCCATTGTTCTGGTGAGGCAGGGGAGTCCCAGAAGTCACCTTGGCCCTTCAGCACAATTCCTAGCTTGGCGAGGGCGAAACGTATAGAAGATGTCATGATGTCGCAAGGAAAGCCCACTGCATGAGGAGATGCATCTGTTTCCATGTTTACTACGTCCATTCCATCATAGACCTTGAAGGCGTCCGAAAGAATTGGATCGTTCTGTCCGCATCTGCGTGCACCCCAAAAGCTATAGCTTAAAGTAGCTTCACGCAAGATAAGAGTTGGTTCCCAAACTTTGAAGGAGCCCGTTCTCCCGTGCTCCTAATGAAGCGGCAAGTTCGACCCACAAGGAGATCTTCATGTGCAGCCCCGCAGAAGCTAGGAGTTCAACCCGGACGATGAGGTAATGCTGCCTAAACGCGATTCAATGAGTAAGTACGGCCATGGTGTTCTTAGTGTTCTCATTACAGAATTCTTGTCCCGGCATGATCCGTGTGCTGTGATGGTAATATTTGGAACTTTACTTTTGTCCATGTGGTCGTTGGCTGGTAAATCAGGTGCTTTGTGACGACCAATGTTTCTTCTGGTAAAGCTATGTATGTTTTCCGTTCAACCAGTCAGCTGGGCACACGTCCATGAGAATTGTGGTTCACTTGAGGATTTATATAAAGACATGACGTTCAAGTTCCTCTGGCACCGCGATCAGAAAAAATCAGTCATCGACTGCTCTTTGAACCTCAGCGAAGGCGATTGTAGGACGAGCCTCCGGGATATGAGAGGAAAGTGGGCACTATTATGCTCGAAGTCCTTAGGTTTGTGTGATGGAAAGTAGCTTGACAGATGTTGTATAAAAGGCTGCACAGAGGCTTGTCATACATGTGCAAAAGGGCATCTTGGAGCGCGTAATGGATAACTTCTCAGTTCGAGAAGGAAACAAATTAGCGCGTGTACAAGTATTGAGAAACTCAAGAAAGGGAACATCTGGTTTTATACAGATTTTTCGGGAAACACCGAGAAGCCTAGAATTAGCTTACATTATACAATCGCTGTTTTCCAAACACACGCAACCGTACATATGCATATCATGACAGAAAGAGACATCGAAACCACGGAAGGTGTAGCTGGAAAGCTGGGGAATCAATCAATACTTGCCTTTGAATCATTCTCCCAACGGATACTGATTTGATGGAACTCCACGTGGCAAGACCGACTTTCGGATCCGTGTCCCGACAACGAGCCCGTGCGATCATTCCACGTCTAAAGGTTTGTGGAGAGTTTTGTGGAGGTGTTTACACAGTTAACTTCAAGTCGCAGAGTCGTGTTCTTTCCTAATCCAAGCCCTCCGTTTAAAGTCGTATGGGTGGTCATATGGGTGGTCGTCAGCCGACTATCAACTTGCAACAAAAATTGTTCGATGATCTTCCTGGAGACGGTCGTGCATCAAATCGCAACCTCAACGTAGAACAATCGCCGTCACAGCCTTGCAGCAGTGGCATCTTTTCCATGTTAACAAGGCAACGAGACAGGAACAGGGATCTTTCAGACCATATTCGGTGTGTTTGACCTTGACGTGTAGGTGAAACGGCAATATCGGCTTGTCTCTAAAGGCAACAGTAGAGCTGGGTCTCGACCCTTTAGGAACCGAAATGGCGCGAGAAAGAAAACCAACATGCATCGCCATGGTACGTTTCATGTGTATATATATAATTAACATGGCTGATGACTGTTTTGATTTTCATTACCCAGCATTCCTTACTCTCTACGCTGCCTGATACCCATTTTCAATAGCTATGACAATAATTCTGACGCCCTACTGGTCTAATGGCGTTCAAAAGCTCAAGATGGTTCCCCAACGTTCGTACAATTCTGTCCACTGTCCTTTATGACTCATATCTAACCATCCAAAAGCTGAGCCCAAACCCAAACATGGCCTAGTGCCTCCTGCACTCAACGATGATGTTCATGCTCTTCGCTGTCTCGACCAGCTGCGGTCGAAACATGAGAATATTGAGAAGTACATCTACCTATCGTCACTAAAGGAGAGGGATCCTTCGATGTTCTACAAGCTGTGCCTCCAGTACATGTCCGAGTTCACGCCCATCATCTATACTCCAACCGTTGGCGATGCTTGTATGCAATATTCACACATTTATCGGAGACCGGAAGGTCTAGTGAGTATTTATTGGCCATTTACTCTGTATTTAGCAAACTGGTTTTTGTAGTTCATCTCCATTAAGGATAAGGGGAGAATTCGGGAAGGTGAGCCCTTCTTCTTCCAAAGCTGCGTGTTCCCCGGTTAATCATTGAACAGTTGTCGGAAACTGGCCGAGGATTGACGAGGCTAGAATTAGCGTTGTAACGGACGGTTAGTACTCTTCGTTGAGAGTTGTCGGCTACTTACCGTGGTTTGCCCCATTCAGGCTCTCGTATACTGGGATTGGGCGATCTTGGCGTTAATGGAATGCCCATCTCGGTCGGCAAACTTTCCCTGTACATCGCTGGTGCGGGGTAAGAACTATTTTTCCTGTCTAGTGATCTCGAGCATTCTTTGAAACGTTTCCAGAATCCGCCCGGCATCAACAATCCCCATATGTCTTGACCTCGGTACCAACAACCAGAAGTTCTTAGACGATCCTTTCTACCTCGGGCTTCGCCAGAAGAGGATCACCGGCCCAGAAATGACAGAATTCATGGATGAATTCATGCACGAGATGTCCGTGGCATTCCCCAAGCTACTTGTCCAATTTGAGGTATGTTGGCATGCGTTGGAGTAGCTATGACGCTGAAGAACATGCATAGGACTTCTCCACCGACCATGCTTTCCTTTACCTAGAAAGATATAGGAACAAGTACCCTGTTTTCAATGACGACATTCAGGGCACTGGTGCTGTTGTTCTCTCCGGCCTCATCAATGCCGCGAAGTTGTCCTCCGCAGCTTCGGGGCGTCCCATTAGCGACCACCGTATCCTGTTTTTTGGTGCAGGTTCTGCAGGTGTTGGCGTTGCAATGCAGTTGATGAGCTTTTTCACCCTCAATGGCCTCTCTCAAGATGAAGCGCGAGAACGCATTTATCTTATCGATTCCCAAGGCCTTGTCTTCGATGCTCGTGGACCTATGGCAGAGCACAAGAAATGTAAGGCCACTTGTCATTGTCTTGAA
Organism: Termitomyces sp. T70a; assembly: GCA_017657195.1. Lineage (NCBI taxonomy): Eukaryota > Fungi > Basidiomycota > Agaricomycetes > Agaricales > Lyophyllaceae > Termitomyces > Termitomyces sp. T70a. The sequence goes on along the minus strand of JAGGAT010000084.1, from coordinate 27,261 downwards.
AAGACATTAATCATTCATTTGACAGTCTTCTCACGCAAGGACTACAACGGACCTCCCATTACTGCAATCCTTGACATCATCGCCTATGTTAAGCCCACCGCTTTACTCGGCCTCTCGACCATCTCGGTAAGAATGATCCTCATCGTCCGACTTTCCCCTCTGATGTCGCTTATCAAGGATGCCTTTACCCCGGATGTAATCCGAGCCATGAAAGACCTCAACCCTCGCCCCATTATCTTCCCCCTCTCCAATCCTGTTCGCTTGTCCGAATGTTCATTCGAAGATGCGATCAAGTACACCGACGGCACAGTTCTTTTCGCTTCCGGCTCGCCCTTTCCTGCAATTGAATACGAAAATAAGACTCTATATCCCGGACAGGGCAACAATATGTACATCTTCCCCGGTATATAACGAATCCGTCATCTCTTCCCAAAAATGCCCATTAATGCCATTTTTCAAGGTCTGGGCCTCGGTGCTATCCTTTCACGTGCTACCTCCGTTACCGATAGCATGGTCGAGGCCTCCTCTCTTGGACTTGCCGGTTCATTAACTCAAGAGGAACACTCCATGGGCCTTCTGTATCCCCGAATCGAGCGCAGTACGTTATTCTCCTTTGTTTATCACCAGATGTACTCGGAACCTAAGCTTATCTTTGTCTAGTCCGGGAAATTAGCGCCCATATCGCGACGCAGGTCATTCGTGCCGCTCAGAATGAGGTAAAGACTTATTCTTGTCTTACGTTTTCATAGTGGACTCTACTAATGCTGGACCAGGGTGTCGACCGTTCGTCTGATTTACGTTCCATGGGCGATGCCGAACTATTGAAGTTTGTTAGTAGCAAAATGTGGAGCCCATAGTCTCTTAGAGATAATTTTGTGCATCTTGTTGACTGTATATAGATTGTGGTCTGTTATTTTAGATGAAATGATCATATTTGTAGACTTCGGGTCAAAGTTTCATACTTAACATCATAAGCACAGGGGTTGGTGCTTGAAGGTCTAGAAGTGCCAAGAATGTGTGGTGTTTACATACATGAAAACTCGTACTTTTGCGCACCTTCGTGGTTGGAAGAGCAGCATCGTCACATAGAGAGAGCTCGGTCTAGCCTCGTCCAATCGCTTCCAATAACTCAATACAAAGCCTCAGCTTAAATCGCGTACAGCTTGAACTATGCAAACTGTAAGGCTACCAAAGACATTAGTACTTAGGAAACTTTTATGTACCTCTATTTTGAAGTAACAAGACGTGTTACAGAAGGGGTTTGTGTGATTCATGGAGTAGGTGATACTTATAGCTAAAGCAGATCTTTGTTTCAAATGCGTTTTGTAGAAACGACATACCTTGCAACATCTTCTGGAAGAAAGAACATTTCCATTAGGATTGTATGGGGTTGAAAGTTCCCACACTTCAAAGTGGTGTTACGTTGTCCAGGTGTCTGCAGGCAGACAAACATCTTTCTTGTTCTCCTCTGGGGGTGGAATTCGCCGTCTTTTGCGCCCCTTAACCATCTAACTTTGGTAATATGATGGTGTGCACTAAGTGGCGGTGGCCACGAATGACGTTCGCAGCTTTGTCAGCAGAATTTCTTTGTTGGCGATGTGACTCCACACGACCTACCGAAAATTTGAGGCTGAACCACATGCATATGCCGAGCCGACCACAAGCCGAGATGGCCTGCCGAAACATACTCGAACCCGCTCGTTCCGACTTTTCTGGGCTCGAAAAATAAGACTTTTCCCTTTTATTTCTTGCCAAATCGAGCAGTCAATTATTAGTCGTCCTCAAGCCTCCGCTCCATTTCGATATTCATTTAAATCCGACCATTTAGTGGAGTTCGATTCGGCTTGATCGCATTGATTTGACTTGATCCTGCTTGTATCGCGTCTTAGCCGACTTTTCACTGGGCTGAGCGCCCACAGGTCTTTTTGCTCAACCTCTATGCCTCACTTTCAGCTCGAGGTGTGCATTGCACTCGCAGCTGCTGGTTTCGGTAGTGGAGGTCTTCTTTATCTTAACAGGCCTCGGGAGGGTAAAGTCCAGCTTCCAGTCCACGCGACCGTCGAGGCACTTGCGGATGAGACCCTTGGTCATGACCCGTTTGATGTGACAACGCCTGAAGACATTGTTGACGGGTTTCCTATCGATGGAGACGCGTTTTGGGCTAAGGTCCATTGTTAATTATTATACTGTTTTTCATCGACGCTGCTGACGAGTTGATAATTAGATGAGATGGAGAAAAGCCTTTCTCACATTTCTGCTCATAGTTATCCTCGCACTCGACACCATCTCTCTTGGTTGGTCTTTCGTGAATGACGAGAGCACCGAGATCGTGATTAGAAGTATTCGTACTGTCTTCTCACTTTATCTCGTCACCCTTGCAGCCTTTTCGGTTAGTGAATCGACCACCGAGCGTCATTCTGTGTATATATACCATTTGACTGCACTCACCACCGTGGCCACCCTCTTACTGGGTTCGACGGCAATTCTACCAGACTCACCCCCGGTCAAAGCATCATTCAGACTGGCAAAATCGCTCCTCGGTGCCTGGTACACAACTTTTGCGTTGTATACCATCACCTGTATATTGTACTTAACGACACGAAGAGGACCGCCCCTTCACTACCCGACAGACAAAATATACTCTGAAAAGACATTGCAGGCTGCAGTCAACCATGAGGAGGAGAATGTCTCCGGCGTCGTTGGTAAACGATCTTGCATCACCTGGTTGATGTCGCCTCTTCTCATCTTATGTCTCAGGTGCATCGATCTACGAAATTCTCCTCTTCTCCTACACAACGAAAGTCGTCTGGCTCGGGAACATTGCTACAAGCCTTGAGACGGGCGACCTACCCATCGTTCCAGGTGATATGCGTGCCACCTTCAACTACTCTAAAATGAAACGCGGCATGCGCGAGATCCGTCTTCGTATAGGAAGCTGGAAACCTCAGCCTGGGAATGGATGGAGCATGGGCTGGCGTCTTCTGCGTCTCAATATCGAGGTTATCTCACTCATGATACTCCTTGCGGCGATTGCGGCCGTGTTATTTTATACCCCGGCACTGTTTTTGGAGAGGCTTGTGAAGCATTTGGAGGTTGATACGGAGAGGAAGGATATGGGTTGGGGATGGGTTTATGTTGTTGGGTTGTTTGCGTCAAACGCCATCACATATCTTGGTAATTCTGTCTCTTCTGACTTCACTATCTGTTATTTACGGACTTGATACGTAAGCCACTGGCCAATTATGGTCCATGTCCACTACGACGATTCAAGTCCGGCTCAAAATCCAACTCAACTCCATCCTGTTCGCTAAAACCCTCGTACGCAAGGACGTCGCATCATCCGGATCTACACCCACATCGAACGCGGACGGAGGTGGCGAATCAATCAAGGAGGAGAATGATGATTTTTCTAGTAAGGCACAGGTGATGACTCTTATGACCACCGACGTAGATAGAGTCAGCGAGTTTGCGTGGCATATCTTTTCGCTTGTCGGTGCGTTTACCTCCGGATTGATCAATGTATATGTGCTTCCACTGCATCCGTGTAGATTCACCAATCGAGATCATGATTGGGTCACTATTCTTGTATAAGCTTCTCGGTACGCTCCGCCGTTTTCCTATCCGACACTTGACGTGTTCGTCGGCCACTGAGTCTCGATCTGACTGCATACAGGTATATCCTGTTTTTTCGGACTCGGAGTGACGTGTTTGTTCCTGCCCTTGAATCACCTGGCGGGAAAGGTTGTTGTCGGCGCTCAAGAAAATCTCATGAAGGCGCGTGATGAGCGTGTTTCATTGATGAATGAGGTAGGTACATCAATTTAACTTCTCGTGCTTCCGCTGGATTTGGTGTGCAGATTCTTGGGGGCATTCGTATGCTCAAAGTGAGTCGCCACAAGTAATCTCTGGATGTGATTTGATGCCAAAGACTTAGTTCATGGCTTGGGAACGTAACTTTGAGGCTAGAGTGATGAAAGTTCGTGAAAAGGAGTTGAAATACCAGAAACTGAACTATTCTATTGAGACGTTGTGGAATGCTATCTGGTATGTGCTCTACATGTATTTGTTTTGAATTTTCATGTCTTCTTACGGATCATAGGAATGGTTCTCCAATTTTAGTAACACTAGTCTCGTTCTGGCATTTTGCAGTTGTGAGAGAGCAGAGATTGACGCCTTCCATCGCATTCACATCGGTATGTCATTTCGACAGGATCAGTCACGAATGCTGTGTCTGAGAGGTATATCTACAGATTATCGGTATAAAATCTATCCGCCTGGTCTGAAAGGCATCTCACTTATTTCAATCCCAGTGTTCAACGAGATGAAGTTCGCTCTGAATGCGCTCCCCGAGACATTCATCAACTTATTGCAGGTGCTTCCCTTCATCTTCCGCCTTCATAGTAGCAACTAAAATCGCCTCAAAGAGTCTCGTTTCTCTCCGTCGTATCGAAAAATACATGAATGGCGCCGAAGTCTCCCCAGTCCCACCACTCAGTCAACAATCCCAAATGATTGCCTTCCAATCCTGCACGATTACTTGGCCTCAAGACCGTTCTTCTAAAACTGCAACAAATAGTACTCTCCCTTCCACAACTGCAACACCGAAACACAAGTTTATGCTCATCGACTTGAATCTTAATTTCCCAGCTGGCGAGCTGTCGCTTGTGTGCGGAAAACTCGGAGCAGGGAAGACGCTTTTGTTACTTTGTGAGTGTTTTCTATATGTGTGCGGGTAATAAGATGAGGTGCTGATCGCTCATGTAGCTTTGTTAGGAGAAACGGATGTTCTTGCTGGTCAGACGCTTTGCCCAAGGTCCCCTCCTGATTCACTAGCGTCGTTCGCGAATGTACATGCTTCGAAGGAAGAGTGGGTTGTGCGAGGTGTTTGTGCATATGTTCCGCAGGTGGGTCTTGATCTTCTTACATTGGCTGGTTTGACTTAATTTCGCTGCGTGAAAAGGCTGCATGGCTTCGCAATGCATCAATCAAAGGTTTGTCGATGTGGTTTCCTTTGCCAATGGCCTTCGCTTGATTATACTTCAGACAACATTCTATTCAACCTTCCTTATGATGAGGAGCGATATCAGAAGACGTTACAGGTACGTAGATTAACAGCTCCATCGATAGAGTCCATAATTTATGACATTTTCATTAATGTAGGTTTGTGCCTTGATAAGTGACCTCGAGATTCTGGAAGATGGGGATGAGGCCGAAATCGGAGAACGTGGTGTAAGTGGTCCTGGAAGCTTGTGTTAATGCTAGATCTAATGCCTTTGTATAGGTGAACCTGTCGGGTGGTCAAAAAGCCCGAGGTATGTGTCTAGTTTTTGGCGTTCCCATACCCTAATCTTCCTTGCCAGTCTCTTTGGCTCGAGCAGTCTACTCACGTGCATCGATTCTACTACTGGATGACGTTCTTTCTGCTGGTTCGCAAATTCTTAGAGTCTGTCAAGCACCCAGCACTAACTATCATCTTCTATATAGTGGATGCTCACACCGCCCATCATCTATATTATCAATGCCTGAAGGGTGAACTCATGCAAGGGAGGACCGTCATCCTGGTCTCTCATCATGTCCAATTGTGCGCCCCTGGTGCTGGCTACATCGTGGTCCTTGACAACGGCAGGGTCTCTTTCCAAGGCGACCGGGAAGCTTTTCAAAGTTCTGGCGCCATCCGTACTCTTATCCAAACTACGGATGAAGGGGCATCAGATAACAAGGAAGAAGAGATCCTGGAAAAAGACTTGACTAAAACAGAAGCAAATTCAGAGTCCAGCTCGACTATCGCTCCAGTTTCGGAGGCCAAGGTCGAGAAGAAGAAACCGAGGAAATTGGTCGAGGAAGAAAAACGAGCGGTTGGTCGTATCGGACGGGAAGTCTGGGAAACATACATCCGTGCCTGCGGAAATGTTTGGTATTGGATGATCTTTGCTGTTATCCTGCTTATTGGCTCCATCAGCCCGGTATTCGAGAACGGTTGGCTTAGGTCAGGTCCTTGAGACATCTCATCTCCTAGTTCTTGACAGTTTTGGTTTAGGTACTGGTCGAGTGTGGGCGACAATGATGACAGTCCTATCTTTTACATCTCGATTTACGCTGCTATCACCGCCGCTGGGCTCATCATCAGCACTCTGCGATACTTCGTACTTTATAATGGTTCGATTCGAGCGTCGACGGTACTCTACAAGAGATTACTGGAGACTGTCTTGTTCGCAAATATCCGGTTCCATGACACCGTGTCCCGCGGTCGCCTACTGAACAGATTCGGCAAAGATTTCGAGGGTCAGTCAAATCTGTATGATGTTGTTTTGAGATGGCTTCTGACACTCTGTCAGGTATTGACAGCAGCTTGTCTGACAATTTTGGTCGTAGTGTCATGTATGGCTTGTCGGCCGCAACGACCGTCGTCACAGTTAGTGTCGTTGGTGGTCTGCCATTCATAATTGCTATGTTCCTCCTGGGACTCATCTACTACAATGGTAACTGATTCTGAAATGTTTCCATTTCAATCTGACTCATTTTTTTTTTCTCAGCTGCAAAGGTGTGACAGCTTTTTTTTTCTCTTCTAGTGGAGTCAATCAATCATTTCTCGTTCCAAACAAAACAGGTCTATGGTCAAACCTCGCGAGATATGAGGCGTCTAGGAAAGTTCTTTCTAATCATTAAGAACATATATTTGACGTCATTTATAGATTCTGTGACTCGCTCTCCATTATACTCGATATACGGAGAGACGATTTCAGGTGTCGCCATTCTGCGCGCCTTTGGAGCCTCTTCCAAGTTTTTGCGGGATATGCTCTGCTGTGTGGATACTGTGAGTCCTGCAGTAACATTTCCTGTCTCTCTAGCTGACTCCGACTCCGTTGCCGTAGAATGCAAATCCATTCTATTGGATGTGGGGAGGTAAAAACATTTCAGAGTCTGGAGAACCCTGTGAACTCATGTCTGTTAGTTAATCGGTGGTTGTCTATGCGATTCAACCTACTTTCTTGTGGTGTCATTGGAGTTACAGGTGTGGTGTCCCTGATAACACCCAGTATCAGTGCATCGCTTGCTGGTTTCGCTCTCACATTCGCATCAACTATCACCGGTGATCTGTTGTTTATGGTTCGACGATTTGTTGGTTTGGAACAGTCCATGGTGAGCGAAACCCTTCCTTTTTTTTTTTTTTCGACGAGCAGCTGACTCTTTTGCAGGTTGCAGTTGAACGGATTAAAGAGTATTCCGAGCTTCAGCAGGAGCCACCTGAGTTCATTGAACCTCGACCGCCTACATCCTGGCCGTGTGAGGGAGCTATTGAATGCCAGGATCTTGTCATCCGCTACGCCGTTTGTTCCTTTCAGCTCTGCGTATTTTTCCAGTCTCATGGTTTTTTTTAGCCTGACCTACCGGATGTATTGCACAACATTAACTTCAGTGTTCGTCCGGGAGAGAAGGCATGTTAACATACGATTCCGGTCTTTGGCATATTGATGGTTTGGGTTAGGTTGGCATCCTAGGACGGACGGGGTCCGGAAAGAGTACCCTTGCTTTATCTTTCTTCCGGTTCGTTGAAGCGACGCAAGGTCGCATCCTGGTCGATGGACTGGACATCGCCAAAATTGGTCTCACTGACCTTCGTAGTAAATTGACAATCATACCTCGTAAGCTTGTCGCTTAATCATTCCATACCATTGAGCTCAATTTTATACGTAGAGGATCCAACGATTCTTAGTGGAAGCGTGCGGTCTACACTCGATGTCTTCAATGAATATGATGACGTGGAAATTGTGAGCCTTCGAAGTAGACTTTCTAACCATTTCAACAACTGCCAACAGTTTGAGGCCCTCCGTCGAGTCCATCTCGTTCCTTCAGAAGACTCACTTGAAGAGGAGGTGCATGGTGTAAACGAAAATATTTTCCGAAATCTAGATTCTACTGTGTCGGAAGGCGGAGAAAACTTCTCGACTGGGTGAGCCTGAATTCAGCACAGATACTCAGCTTCAACTCAACAATCTACAGGGAGAAACAGCTACTCTGCATGGCCAGAGCTATCCTGAAGCGTTCCAAAGTTTTAGTGATGGACGAGGTGAGCTTTATCCTGTTACTCAGTTCATGGCTTTTGTCTAACCAACCTCGCCAGGCAACTGCCAGGTGGGGATTATATATCATATTCTTGAGGCATTTTTGATTGCTTATTGCTTCGCCGCAGCGTCGACTATGCAACTGATGAACTGATCGGCAAAACAATCCGTCAGTAAGTAGTTACTCCCTGCGATTGCTCGTCCTTCAAGGCTAACGGACAATATACAGAGAATTTGCCGAAAGTACGATCCTTACGATCGCGCATCGCTTGCGTACAGTTATTGATTATGACAGGGTAAGCAAGATGATGTCACAGCTCCAATAAGGATCTAAAATTCGACCTAGGTCATGTTGTTGGATCAAGGCAATATCGTCGAGTTTGATCGGTGAGGTTTCAGAGGCTGATGATAGGTCATTGTGTACTCATTTATTTCGATAGTCCGTCGGTGCTTCTACAAGATATTAATTCCAGGTTCTACGCCCTATGTAAAGCGACTGGCAGGGAAGAATTTGCGATGCTCAAGAAGATGGCGGGTATATAGATTACTGGATAGATCCTATGGTTGTGTTTATCATCAAGGAAATAGGAAATGGACACGCCTACTGGGATATTTGACATTCAGGCCTCGAGAGCACTCTCAAGTAGGTTCAACCGAATTCACCGGTGTAGGGAGGATAAATATACAATCATCATTATAGTGATGGCTATGTGAATGTCGCCCGCGTAAAGAAATGCATATAAGGTCATATGGATAAATAAGGATCGTAAGGCTCGCTCACTAAAAGCAAACTGAAAGTGACAGTGCGAAAGGGGAAAATTTGAACAGATGAGACGAAAACTACCAGAGGCAACGTCTCCAGTGCCTGATCAGGCCAACCAAACCATCAAAGAGCTTTCGCAGCATGGACTTATATTCTTGAGGCGTTTTGGTGTGATGGTCTCTAACAGGCCCCAGGGATCCATTGCGTTGACGAGGAGGAAACTCTTGTACCTCAAGAGGTAGGAGAGGGTGCGTAGCAGACGGAGATGGAGCTGCAGACTCCGCTGAGGTCGTCGGGATTTCGAGCGGTAGAGTTCGACGTGGCTCCTGCGCAACAGGAAGCACAGGGACGACGGGTGCGTCCGCCCCACCCTCCTTCGTAACCTTGAGGATGGGCTCAGTACTCTTGACAGATGATGGCTCCTCCGCAGCAGGCATGACGGCCACGGGAGATACCTTCTCTGTGGTCTCTATAGGCGATGGTGTAATGCCTGCGGGTGTCAGCAGGACACTAGGGTAATCCAGTACGACATCTTTCTGAACAACGACGACTTCATCTTCTGCGGGCTGGGTCGACAGTGCCAAGTCCTCAAAGGAAGAATTGAGAGAAGAAACTTCGCGAAGAGGTTCTGCTACATGCTCGGGCTTGGGAGTTGATGGTGCTATGCCAATCTCCATTACAGGAAGGGGTGAAGCAACAACGGGTGACTCCTCGACTATCGCATCATGCGTAGCGGGACCAACAGAGGGAAGTGCACCTTCAACGACCTCGGCCACGGAGTGACTGAGTATCGGCGATGTAGTGACCGCTTCTTTGGTGGTTATAATCACGGTAGATTGCTCCTCAATTTCTGACGAAGGGGTCACGGCGTCTGTCGCGAGGGATGCGGGCACCGGCTCTGATGTAGAGTGGGATACAATAGATGGCTCTTCAACCTTCGAATGCGGCCTGATTTGTTCTGATGCTGGCTCCCGTGTAGATAGGGACGCAGGAGACGATATTTCAGCTTCTAACTGCGGGTCGAGATGTTCCGATGCTGCCTCCGGCGCGAAGATGGGTGTAAGAGATGCCTCCTTGGTTTCTTGCTGTGCGTTCAGTTGTCCCGATGATGACTCCAATGTGGAAACGGGCGCAAGAGACAACTTTGCATCCTCCAGCTGCGCAGGGGGCTGTTCTGATACTGGCACTGCTGTAGAAATGGGCGCTAGAGACGGCTGAACAACCTCTGGTTCCGCACTGATTTGCTCTGCTAGTAATAACATGGGCGCCAGGTCCGATATCATTGCTGCGGATAATACAAGGGGCTCATCGCGAGCCTCTTCGGTCGCGGGTGCAGCGTGTTCATGCGAGCTCGACAAGGCTGGGAGTCCGACGACCTCTTGTGGTGTTTCCTCTGGTTTGTCCGCAAATTGTGCCTGGGTAGACTCAATCACAGGTGGCAAAACGTGTTCGGATTCTGGCAACGATGAACGAGGTTCAGGAACAGTAGACTTGGGTGCCTGAGGTGTCGCAGGCTCCGCAGCCGGGTTCGATTTAATCGCCAGCTCGGCAGAAGAGCGTATCGCCGATGCAGCCTTTGAGGGCATGGAATTTCCATCTCGAATTGACGACGCAGTGGAAGAGGTTCGTCGTCTGGGAATGAGAGAAGAAGGGCGTCGCAGGGCCGTGCCCATCCGAGCCAGTGTCGATTTCGAAGGAGTGATAGTGGGCTCCTGAGAAGGAGATCCCGTAGAGAGCGTGGATTTGGGAGGGACTGACTTGGGAGCGGGAGCAGCAGGTGCTGCGGCAACACCTTTCGCGGCTTTCGCAGCGACGCCCTTGGAAGGTGATGAATCAGACTCGTGGATGGATGATGAACGAGAGGGCGTCTTCGAACGACTTATGCTGAGGAGAGTAGACGTCCGCCGAATGGCACCACCAGGGGTCCATTTCGGCTTCGAGGGTGAAGGTGAGTTCATTGCTGACTCAATGAGATGCGAGAAAGCAGGTGTAGAGGGTATAAGAAGTCTTGACTGTGGTAGTCAAAGACACGCCAGATATGAAGGATAGTGCTCAAGGGACGCGTGTTCAAGGTTATGCGTCCGGCCATGCGTTTGCATTGAGGCTCGGAGCCTCGACTGATTGCTCAGTGTTTCTGGGTGGATAACGGCAATGCGCACTCCACGTTTCAATTCACCCGAGCGCACTGATCGTAAAGAGCTGAACCGTAAATGCAGTAAGGGTCCTACACTTGACATATTCCAGTTTCTATTCGATGAAGATGGGGTGATTGTGCATTCATGAGGAGAGAGATGTCACAGCAAGTAAAGACCATTCACGAGCCGGACTTTTGATCGACGCCTCGTGGAAGTTATCGTTTTTGATCAGTCTCTGAGTTGCATGTCAAAATTCATAATGCCGACGCCCTGTGTAACATTGCAAATATCAGGCATCATTTTTCAAAACATTTCCATACATGTTTGTGTAACGCCACAAAGATTCGGATTCAGCTGAAAAAATGTAAGCGAGCAAACTCTAGTACTAATAAAGGACTCCTGTCCTCTAGAAGCATACATCATGTCTCGTGATGCAAATTGTGCTCACGCCTATCATCAGGGGATGGATATTAATGGAATCACTCCACCTGAAAGCCTAATCAAAGGCTGATTGATTATCAAAACCATTTGATGGCAAAATGATTCAGTACTTCAAGTTCGGTTCACACTCTCCCTATAGGCCACCCTCGCCTCTTCCTGCAACTTATCTGTTGTACTCGGACACTGAATCTTCAATCCACTGGGGCCGATAACGGCTGATGTTATGGACTCTTGCTAAAGGTCTTGCGATGCTGCATTCATGATCACCATCCTGTCTCGATGAATTTAAAACCCGCCTCTTGAGCTCTCGTTTCATTGCTCGGGGTTCGGCCTTGCACGTATCTAAGGAATGAAGGGATTGCATCAGAGACAAGAAAAAGCTGTTTTTCCGGGCAATCAAGTTCCCAGATTAACTAGAAGGATTATTTGACGTACTTTACCAGCCGTCCGGGACTTTCTATTCTGTCCTGGCTTAAGTGATAGAGAGTAGTCATTGGTAATTGGTAACGTTGAACTACGTGCCAACCACACTCAATATTGGGTACGCGACGGGGTCGGTCGATATTTTTCGTCGGTTAACAGCAACTGCCTATAGTCATGGTTCCTAGACGCCGCGGCGTACGTATATGTCCGAGATGGTGGTGATCGTGGTGATGTTTATTGGTGATTATGGTCGGCGTAAAGCCTCTTTCTTTGAACGATGTAAGCCCTTTTGGTACGAGTTCTCAAAATTTCACGTGTTATTTTCAGGGTGAGAAGTTCAATTGGCTTCTTTCCCCTTCATCCATGCTTGACAGTCTGCCAGGAACTACGGAACCGTCATACTCCATATGCTGCACACCCATTAGCTAATCTTCACATGCTTCTTGTTCAGATAACTCTGGCAGAACAAATCACACCAATTCCCAGCGCTGCACAAGGACTCATAAGTAACGTTGAAATAGTAGACATGTGACTTTTTTGTTGTCGATCTCGAAGTTGTTCTTTTGATGCCTCCCCGCATGCACTTGCCATATATATTGAGAAGAGACGCATGATTCGTGCCAATTTTCTCCCTGACAAGTCACCGGGCATCTTGTTTGATTTTTATCAGAGCGACGAGCTCTCGAATAGCTTCACCCATACAACATGCTTTGGTTACAGCTACTGTTTGCTCTCTTGCTCTGCGCGTGCACCGCGCGCGCTAGTCTTGTTGACGACATTGTCGATGCCATAGAAAATGCAGCCAGCTGTTCTGCATGTCATGCCCTGTTGGTCCCCTTGGCAGGTGTTGCAGAGCTCGGCGACTCCGCATTCTCAGATACTATTATCGAGGTGTGCAAGATAGTCGGTGTAAGTTGTTCAACGTCTAGAAACAGTTTTGTTCCTCATGTAGTTCCTTCGTCAATCAGGCTGAAGACGATGATGTCTGTGAAGGGATTATTGGGGAGCAGGGTCCTGTGGTTGCCCATGTTTTGCGTTCCATCAACCCTCTTGGCCAAACCGCGACCAAGTTGTGCAATGCGCTCTTGGGTCTTTGCCAACAACCGGACGTCAATGAATACACTGTACCTTTCCCCAAGGCCGCGCCTACCAATCCAAAAGTTTGGGTTTCCAAGGGCAGGACACCTTTTCAGGTCTCCCACTTCAGCGACGTCCACATTGATCGCTCATATACAGTGTGTCCTCCTGCCATGCTCGCTACTTCTCAAATTAACCTTAATAGCCTGGAGCGGACGTAAATTGCACGAAACCTATCTGTTGCAGAGATTATGCTGACAGTCCAGCCACTCCTGCGGTCCCTGCTGGACCAGTTGGTGCCCATGACTGTGACACTAGCACGAAGTTAATCCAATCAATGCTGAAGGTATTGCCTACAACCAACAAGTTCAATATCTTCACGGGTGATGTCATTGAAGGTACGCTTACACATAGTCAAAATCATCATGCTTCTTCAAGCCGATGTCTTTCCGTACCAGCGGCCGTATGGTTGGTCAACCAGTCCTCCGTTACGAACGATTTGAAGACCTTCAACAATGAAATGGCAACTCTCCTCAAGGCACCGGTCTATCCTGTCATTGGTTCGTCAGTCTTATCTCTTATTAATACCACTGACTGGAGTCTTTTCAACACCAGGCAATCAGTACGTTTCATTTATCACAGTTAAATGGTCGACGCTCATTTCATGGCTATTCATCTAGCGAAGTAGCGCCCATAAACCTCTACCCGAGAGACACTTCAGATTCCCCCGATGGCGCCCAGTGGGTTTTCGACACCCAAGCCGCAGGTTGGACGGTACGCTCATACATTGCTATAGTCAGTTCGATTTCATGACCTTACCTATCTAACCTCGTCAGGAATGGATCAACAGCACCGGCGCAGACGAAGTCTCCCACATCTCCGGAAGTTATTCCATCGTTCATCCTGGTACTTCATTGAGGTAGTCGCTTGTTCTTGTCAACGCTTTGCGGTGTACTGCAAGATTTATCAGGATTATCTCTATAAACACCGGCTACTGGTACAAGCTCAAGTAAGTGGCAAACATTGTCACTCGTGTCTTTCTTTTGCTTTCCTTGTCGATTTAGTTTCTGGCTCTATGATGATAATGACCAGCAGTGAGTAGTGACAGATGATTCCAAAACCTGGGGAGCTGATGGGTTTCCAACAAGACCGGATCCCAACGGCATTCTTGCTTTTCTTGTTTCCCAACTCCAAGCTGCCGAAGATGCTGGACAGCGTGCATGGATAATCGGGCACATGCCTCCTGGTCGCTGGGATTGTCTCGATGATCAGGTTTGTTCATTTAGTCTGTTCAGTTCAAAAGTTTCAAAAGTAATGTCGTGCTGTGTTTTACAGTCCAACTACTTTGATCAAATTGTCCAACGCTACAAGAACACGATTTCTGCTCAATTCTACGGACACAGTCACCAGGTATGATCCTAACAGAGGCGCCAGTGCCTTTCTCTGATCAGAATCATTCCCGTAGGATCAATTCCAGATTGCCTATTCGGATTATAATGACAGGACTGAGGCGAACGCAGTCAGTGTCGCATGGATTGCTCCTTCCATTACCCCTCGTGGTAAGTACCACCCATACTTCCAATCACTTTAGACGCTCATAGGTCCACAAGATGGAAACCCTGCCTTTAAAACCTATGACATTGATCCGGACACATATGAGGTTATGGATGCCCATGTCTACTACTGTACGTGACCCGTGCTTGGAAAGCTTTGTTTTGAGCACTCACAAATTCCTTGCAGCTGATATGGCTTCCTCAACCTTCCAAATTTCCCGTGCGTTGTTTTATGGTTGGCTCATTCTATATATTTTGACCTTAACATCTGTGTGCAGCTACCTGGACCCAGTATTACGGTGTGCGTTCAACCTGGGGTTCTCTCGCCAGTGCAAAGGCCAACGAGTCACTCAACGCTGCATTCTGGCACCGTGTCACTGAGCTCTTTGAATCGGACGACGCCGCCTTCCAGCAGTACAACACTTTCTTGAATCGTGGATACGACATTCCTTCCTGTGACGCTGACTGCAAGGAGCAAACCATCTGCGGTCTCCGTGCGATGCGTGCCGAGAACAATTGTGTATGTCCTCACATTTTGATTTGAAAGTATGGCTTTGCTCAGAACATGTGTAGCAAATCACTTCTCCCGGACTAAACTTCCGCAGGCGGGATAGCAGCCAGGCAGGTCACTCTCATCCTGACGGCAAATGCGAAGGAGCTGGATTGGATACCATAATGTCTCAACTTCCCTTGCTCGTCTCCAATGTACGTCCTTCGCGCTATGGAACAAGCCAAAGCAGTCAGGCTCAAGTTGATCTTTGATTTTAGCCAACAGTCAACACTACTGCGCTGAAGGTGGCCCTGGAAAAGATCATCAGTGACTCGACATGACAGGCAACAAAAACCTCATTATAGTGATGACAGCATCAGTTGAAGGAGGAGAAGGATTGAAGTAAAACATGTTGTGTTGATTTAAGCCTCTCATAAGTAACCCGCCTCCTTGGCTGTTTAGTATTACTTCAAATCCCAAGGTCTACCTGTAGCTTTACCCTTATTATCACGTACAACGGGTTTCAAAAATGCCTTGTCTTGAATGATCTCGGCTTATCTTCTGGAAGGATAACCAAGGGAAGCCGAGTATACGGACAACTAGATAATTTAACAGAGTGTCGGCATGCGATAGGGGGAAACAGCTGAAATGTAGCGTATGTGAAGTGTTCTATTTTACGGAATAGCGGCGACGTTTCGGGTAAACTTCCTGGAGGATGTCAAAGTAAAATAGCAGATGATCTTCACAACAAAAATGATGTTATTAATGAAGGTGGCAGAAGTCTGGCTCTCTTTGACATGTCCGAGAGCGTGTCAACTTGTTATTCCACGATACTTACCCAATTCCACAATGCGGCGTGCTGATATGTCCCCGTATATCCGATTATACCGCACAGTGGCCCTCTACCATCAGTTGAGTCCTTCCGCCTGTCCATTGTTAAGGTCCAGGATTACTGATGCATACTAACCTCATCATAATTCAACGGAAGAATCAATCAACTTTTAGACCACTTGGCACAAACATCAGGAAGAATCAATCAACTTTTAGACCACTTGGCACAAACATCTGCTTCCTTACACTATTGTGACTAGATAGTGCCGTACTGAATTAAACTCAAAGAAAGGAGTACAATATATAACCCAGCCCAGCATGATAGAAATGGAAAGCATCTTCAAAGGAAGGTAGTCGACACCGTGAGACAAGTGATGCTCGGCACCGGTCGTCCGGGCGCTTCAATCTATAGACCTTCTCAAATACGCTTTGCCGAGCCGTTTCTCTCTCTCGGGGCGTGCATAACGTCCTTCATTCCAGGAGAAGATGAGAATTTGATTCCAATTTAAATCCGGTTCGAGCTCATGTTGATGTTTCCTGAATTACTGCTTTCTGAGACGTAATCTATGGATTGTATTGCCTCAGAACAGTGGCTTTATTCAATTGACGAGCGACAAGATGACTTTTGACAGGCGTTAACAGCCACGAGATCAGTCTCAATTGGTTAATGTACTACAATAAATATCGTCGACCGCTAGCATATAAAGAACGTGTTGCTGAGTGCGTTTACCAACTTCAATGTTCTCCGCACTGAGTATCTGGGCTCTCTATTTCATCACCACTTTGACGCATGCTGCATTGCCTGCATGTCCGAACACCGACAATGCTGACTACGACTTCATCGTCGTCGGCGCTGGTGCTGGAGGTGGACCTCTTGCAGCCCGGCTTGCAGAGGCCGGTTACTCAGGTCAGTCTCCTATTATTATTTTATATGAAACTCGCTAATTTCTTATTACCACACCACAGTTCTCCTTGTGGATGCCTGCCATGACACGGTCAATTACAACACAACTATTCCTGCTTACTTTCTTCGGTCACTTGAAGGTATTTTGGCTAGGCTGAATGTAACATGGAACTATGGCGTTATTCACCTCACAATGCTCATTTCTCTAGATCCACAAATTTTTCTCAATTATACCTATCAAGAATATCCTGCTGGGTTTTCCGCCACGAGAAATAATGATTGGTAGGCTTCGATGGACTTTCGTTAGTGAAGAATGCTGAGATTTTGTAATATCAGGTATCCTAGGGCTTGTGGGCTGGGAGGTTCAACAGTTAGTGTTCTGCATCCGATTGATAGTACGCTTAACCAACAAACCTTTGCTCACAAGGTCCATAATGCTATGATAAACATCATTTCTGGTACTCGACAAGATTTCGACGGGCTAGCGACCACATTCAATGACCCGACGTGGTCCAGAAACAATATGCAATTGAATTACTTCCGCCGCATTGAGAAAAACCTCTATCTCCAACCCCAAATTCTGTTTCCAGATCATGGTTTTAATGGGTGGCTGGAGACTAGCCTTCTTCCCCTTGATGTTTTTACTGCAAATCCTCTCTTCCTTGGTTGGGTCATTCTTAGTGTCCATGAACGCCTCCTTAATGACTTCTTTTCTTTAGACCCGCAGCTTGTAGCGCTTGCAACGTCTCAGTGGGACCCTTTGGTTGCTGGCCCTCCGATCCCAGACCTTAACAGCTTATCAGCCGACTCGGCATTTGGCGTTGGTCCCACCAGTTTCACTACCGACAACCAGCATTTGCGATCCTCTGTACGGGATCGGCTAGCAGCTGTTCGGCAGTCCCAGCCTGGGCAACTCCATCTGGCCTTGGATACTCTTGCCACGAAGATTCTCCTTTGTAACTCCAGCTCTACCGTATCAGCTTACGGCGTGCAAATAGCACCTGGGGCTGCTTTACCTGTCGCCAGTAATTTCAACGGGAAGGTTACTCTCAACGTTCAGAATGTCACGGCGAGACACGAAGTTATTATCAGTGCTGGTGTGTTCCAGAGCCCCCAGCTTGTAAGTTGATATTTTATTAACCGTCATTTACCGTTGCGCGCGTCGTTGATCAGGCAAATAAACCTCTCAGCTCATGCTTTCCGGGATTGGCGACAAGGCCCAGCTTTCGCAATTCGGGATTGAGCCTGTAGTACACTTGCCGGGCGTCGGTACCAATTTACAGGGTGATTGATCCATCGTAGTGGTCAAGAATCTTCCAATTTAAGTGTTTACTTCAGATCACGACGAAGTCGCAGTCAACTGGCTCTTGAAGGACAACTATACCTTGTTCGATGGTTGTAAATGGCTTTCCAACCGCACCGAAGATCCTTGTCTTGGTTATTGGCTTGACCATAACCATGAAAATGGTTATGCCTTTGCCGGGGTCATTAACTCTGTTATATCGCAGTCGTCTTCTAGCCTACCTGCACCCGATGTTCTTACATACTATGTTCCTGTCTTTTTCCGCGGTTTCTTCCGAGGTATATACAGATGATCCAATCTTGGAACCATCTCATCTTACTTTGAACAGGAGTACCACAGGAAGTGGCCGACATTCACAACGGCCTGACAGCAGTTGTCCTCAAAGGACATCCCTCTTCAAAGGGTACCGTAGAATTAACAGGCTCTCACCCACAAGACCCCTTGAACATTCAGAAGTCACACTTTCAGGCGCCTAATGGATCTTTAGATGTCGCTGCAATCCGGGAGGGTATTAAACGTGCCAGGAAGCTTGTGGCACTGCCACCAATCGGCCCCTTTGTGATGGAAGAAATTGCTCCCGGGCCTAATGTGACGACGGACGATGAGATTGACAACTTTGTCTATAACCGTATCTTCGGTGGGTGTATTTCCCGGCACTTTCCTGCTGCATTTTTCTGATTCTAGTCCCGATGTACTGTAGGCCATCATGCGTGTTGTACCAATGCAATCGGGCCAGATAATGGTACGACTAAGAAGAAATCAATTGGATATCTGGGACTAACACGATCAGTGCTTCAGATCCTAATGCAGTCCTAGATGGTAACTTCAGAGTGAGAGGGGTGAAGAACCTCAGAGTTGTCGACCTTAGCTCTTGGCCCAATGTTCCCGGATTTTTTGTGACTACTCCAACCTATATGGCAAGTGGTTCGAGACTGAAGACTCGATGTGATTGACCAAAACCCTTTGCAGATCTCTGAAAAGGCGGCAGATGTCATCCTTGCCGCAGTACACAATGTATAGTAATGACAAAATTAAGGTATATACTTGATTCAGAGATCCAGAATAGATTGAGGTTTTCTGTGCAGCAGAAATATGTGTGAGAGAAATGTCTTTGATTTTTTGCTGTCATATAACTATCATTGTTTGTCCATACAAATGCTTAAATAATCAATGTTTGTTTACAATCTGTGCAGTGGATATGTGTGGGAAATATGTTTTTTGCTGTCATGTTATCATTGTTTATCTTTTGTACAGATGCTTAGATAATAACACAAATGGGTACCCTTTGGCTGCACAGCCTGCTACGTGGCTGTCAAAAATTATGCATTCACATGGAGGGCAAACATTCAAGGCAATGTGTTTTGGGCAAAAAACAGACAGAGATAGGAAATAGGAGGTGAAATGGTATCACTTGTAAGGGTGGACACTGCAAAGAAATAAGACACATGACATAGTAAAAAAGGATAGTGGAAGCCAAAGAGTGGGGAAAAGGCAAGACAGAGTAAGCATGTGAAGAAATGCAAAACAAGCCTCTGCTGAGAGACAAAAAACAGGAATGAGAAGTAGAAACAGGGTAGGCATGTGATCAAATGTCAAACAAGCCAATCCTGACTGACAAAAAACCCACTATTAAAGTAGCGGGTACATTTTGTGCAGCAAATGTGTGGAAAAATTGTCTTTGATTTTTGCCACTATGTGACTATTGTTATTTGTCCATATGGCTGTTTAATAATTAATGTTTATTTATTTGACTATTAATCACTCACATCACCAGCCATTCTGGCTATTGGAAGACATTGGAGCTGGTGTCCTGCAACTACTGGTGGCCCCAGATGTTGCAGTACATTGGCTCTTACACCAGCACCTGCAACCTGTGTCTCCAGACCAAATTCTGACACCATCTGCCAATTAGGACAACTGCACCTCCTTCCAGTGCTAGAGTGTAGCCTCAGTGGACTTTATTGGAACTACTGGACTCCTATGGCTATGACATGATCATGGCCATGGTGGACCTCTGCAGTAAGTATGCTTCTATGCACATGACTTGCTCTGCAATGGGCACTGCCAACCCGTACTGGAAGAATATATAGAAGCTCCATAGCCTCTCTGATGCCTACATCTCAACTGAGGTCCTCAGTTTGTAGCAGAATTCATCTGAGAACTCTATTGTCTACTTCACATCCAGCTCCACACATCCACCACCTACCACCCACAGTCCAATAGCCAAATAGAGCATGTCAACCAGGAACTTGAACAGTACTCTTCCACAATAAATGACAGGACAACTAAGATGAACTTCTTTTAAAGGCAAAATTTCAGTACAACAACTATGTTCATTCAGCTATGAAGATCTTGTTCCTCCTGGATACTGAATGCCATTCCCAGATAAGTTTCAAGCCACAACTACAATAATCAGAGAACAAGTCTATGAATGAGTTTGTGGACTGGATATGCAAGGCTCAGAATGAGGCAAAGACAGCACTGGCCAAGGCAAAGGATGATGATGAGCCCCTAGTCTGGCTCACTGCATTTTTAGCTATTTTCCAAGATCTAGAATAGATCAAGGTTTTTCTGGGCAGCAGACTATATGTGGGAAAAATGTCTTTGATTTTTGCTGTCATGTGATTGATTTTCCCAGTGGGCCAGCATGTGAATAATGTCTTTGATTTTTGCCATCATGTGTTTATTTGTTAAGCAGGGTGGGGCATGTGAATAATGTCTTTGATTTTTGCCATCATGTGATATGTTTGTCTGGATGGTTGCTCATATAAGCAGGGATAGGGTGTGTGAATAATGTCTTTGATTTTTGCTGTTATGTGATATGTTCATCTAGACAGTTGCTCATGTAAGCAGAAATAGGGCATGTGAATAATGTCTTTGATTTTTGCTGTCATGTGATACATTTGTCTGGATAGTTGCTCATGTAAGCAGAGATAGGGCATGCAAATAATGTCTTTGATTTTTGCTGTCATGTAATAATACAGCAGGCATAGGGCATGTGAATAATGCCTTTGATTTTTGCCATCATGTGATGTATTCAACATTTGATCCATCTGTTCAAAAAGCACATAGCCAATGTATTGGTGTTATATTGTTTTCAATGTAAAGACTAGGCAAAGGAATATATATATATAGATATGGGGTTGACTGTCAGGGGACACTCTCTTTTTTCTTCTTCTCTCTTCCTTTTTCCTTTTCTCATCTCTTCTTTCTAGTGTCTCTACACTTACATTGATTCTATTGATTTACTTACCTTTAGTCTAGGTTGGCTAGTGGCTGTGTGCTTTGTAAGCATTTGTCCCAGCAGATGCTGACAAAGCACAAGCTCCAGCCAAATTCAGGTTGGCTGGTGGCTGTGTGATTTGTAAGTGTTCATCCCAGCAGATGCTGACAAAGCACCAGCTCCAGCAGCCTCTTACATAATTGGGCCATGTGACTTTTAACACTATTTTTGGACCCTCAGCTCTGGGGAATCTTAGACTTGTTCTCTTTGGATTTCCCTCTGCCAGGTGATTAATTACTTACTATCCTTGTTATATTTACCTTCTAATATACTTTGGATTCCTCTCTGCCAGTTGTGTGGTTAGCCACAACCTCCAGAGGTCACTCTTACATTGACTTCATACAAAGCAGCGTGCATTGCTTGTTTTTTTTGTAAGTTTTCTTTTATTACTTTTATTCTTATAGATTTACACTCAAATTGTCAGGTTCCACTGACCTGGGGGCCTTTCCTAACAAGCAATGAACTCATGAGGCACAAGCGAGTGCCGAACTACGTAAACACGGGGTGGAGAGCTCTGGGGTGGGTTCCGGGGCTCAAGATGGCACATGGAGTGAATCCCAGAGGTGATGGGCTTATTCTGGGGCTGGGTGAGTGGTCAAGTCAATGGGGGGAATCCTGGAGACGAGACAGGAGAGATTGTAAATAAGGAGAGTGTGTGCCAGTTGATAATGTGCATGCCGGAATAGTAACCAAGGCAAGCATGGAGGAGACAGAAGCAAGCATGGAAAGATTTTAAATGGAAGTTAAGCAACACAGATAGTTATTGGTAATATCAAGACTAAGGTACATGGAAGCTACCTATGGTCCTTATATACTACAGGTAGAAGGTGTGTGGTTTTGGAAGAGCTCCGGGGCAGGTTCTGAGATTCTATGCGCAGTAGCAGGATGGAGGGCAGCTGTATTGGGGAGATTGCATGAGGGAACCATGCAATCAGCAGTGGTATGAATGTTCAGCGAGTGGCATGATGCATGATAGCTAAATGGCCTGTGTGGGGGTTGGGTGATCTGCTGATGGGCCAGGGGGTTCTTGTGATGCCCTGGAGTAATGTGTGATGGCTCGAGGGAATGCGTGATGGTCTGGGGTTGTTGGGAGGTTTGGGGGTGGCAGGGGAAGGGTCGTGACAGGGTCGTGACAGTACCCCTCCCTTAGCACCAAGACCCTCCAAGGTGCGTGTGACTAGTTTGTCGGTCTAGAGGCCCAAGCATGGGAGCTTGGGGCCCTGTTGATGTTTAGTAAACATGAAAAAATCTCCTCCTTTCTGTGTCAACAATGTTGTGGCCCTCTCCTACTCCCTCGCATACACCCATACCTCCCACCACCAGCGAGGTGGTGGAGCACCTCGAGTGGGAGGCCTGGGACAACTAGTATTATTGGTGCCAGGACCTGGAGTGTGTCACAGAGCTATACCACCAGCATGCATAGGGCCATTTCCCAATCTGATGTATTTACCCCTTTTTCCAGAGCAATCTTTCTCCCAGTCAGCCATCGCAGGTCCTGGGGGCAGGGTCTGGGGAGGTCGTGGAGGGTGGTCCCAGTCAGCCCTTGTGGGCCCTGGGAGCAGGGCTCGGTCAAGCGGCACCCACTTTTGCATGGATGATGGTGCGTCCTTGTCCCCGTGTGCCTCCCCCTCCCTCTGCATGGCCCAAACTGGCCCCAGGGTTCATCTCCATTGTGCCTGAGGATTGCTGGGTACTCCTTGGGTCTGTGACTGAGGAGATCTACCAGCGGGCCCTGAGTCATCCACAGGGGCTGCCTACTCATCAGTGGTGTGTGGACAATAGTCTGGTGAGTATCCGTTACCTATAGAGTATCCAAACTGACCCAAGATAGTGTTCTCATTGCACACGCTGGGGAGTGCTATGTCTTTCCATGGCCCTGGATGTGGTGTCCTGGTGCGACTCCTCAGTGTGCAAGGCATGCTGGGGCAACCACGAGCATTGCTCCATGTCAGCACTGTGGCGTGCCCGTTGCATGTTGAAAGAGCAGGGGTGGGATCTGGAGTGGCTGACCCAAAGGATGGAGGTGGAGGTGAGGAACTAGTTGGTGGAGCCCAGGTCATGGGAAGCTGCAGGGGGTCCCAGGGGGGTGGGTGTGTTGGGGGGTGGGAGTGTGCCAGTAGTGGAGGCCCATCCCTGGGTCGAGGTGGTGGTGGCATGGTGAACCCAAGGGGTGGCGGTCTGGGTGGGGTGGGAGGAGGGTGCAGAGGGGGGGAAGGGAAAGCGGCAGGCTTCTCCCAAGGCTGGCTTCTTGTCCAAGCAGGTCTGCCCAGGGCATTCCCCATTGCCGTTGCCTCCAGCAGTGTTTTTGCCATTGTCCAGTTGCCCCCTGGCCATTGATATGGAGGAGTTACAGGTTTGCCTGGAGCAATTGGGGCAGGAGTTGTGGCTGTTGTTGGACCAACACTAGATGACCGCTGGCTATTTGCAGGAGGCGCAGTTGGAGTTGGCGCAAGTCTGGGAGGAGGTCCAGGGGGCCAGGGAAGCATGGGCATTGGCCAAGGAAAGGTGGGAGGTCATGTCCTGGGAGCAGGACACAGCACTTGCGGGGCAGGCAGGGCTGGAGGGCAAGCTGGAGGCGATGAGGGCATGATTAGAGCAGAAAATGGGTGAGGAGTGGGCCCCTGGGGAGGAGCATGTGGCGATTGTCATGCATCTCCTCCATGATTTAGTGTTGGCACAGCTGACCTCTCTAGGTGAGTGGTCAGTAGCTTTCCTGGGTTTTGGCTGACAGCATGTAGAGTGGGCCTGGAAGCACCGCCAGCTCCTGGATGGGGCTTCGTTGGCCCTGTCATTCCTGCAGGATGGGCTTTGATTTCCTGTCCCACTGGAGGTTGCACAGGGGGTGAATCAGTTGGGGCAGCTTGTCAGGGCCCACTACTGGAGGAACCTTCCGGAGCCCAGAACTTAATTTGAGAGGGTCCTCATTGAGGGGGAGCTGATCTCCATCTTTGAGCAGGTGCTGACAGCAATAACTGTGGCATACATGCTAGATATTTCTGAGGAGGTGGTGGCAGACTAGGTGAGGGGAGGAGAGCTGGGGGTTTTGAGGGATTTAGGGGGTCAGGGTGAGGGGGGCTCCTGAGGGGGCTTCCAGGGGCGGCGTTTTTTTTTTTTTTTGAGGGTCCCTTTTTTGTTCCTTTTTGTAATATAGTGTATGACTAGTTGTATATAAGGGGCTCGGTGCTTGTACCTGAAATGGGTGAGCAAGCGTGCTAAGCAAAGTGAAGGGGTTTTATCTGGGGATGAGGCAACATTGGGTTATCTTCCAGGCCAGGGTGAGAAAACTAATAATTATGGAGTTCAAGTCAGATAGTAGCAAACATAGCAAAGAAAAGAAGAGGAGGGTAAGGAAAGGATATTCAGGTTTACTCATGGGAGTTGAATTCCTAGTGAAGCCAGAGGTGGGGGTTATGCCCACTACTGCTATCTGTGGGGCCAGGACTCGTTGTTAGGAGGCCTGAGATGCTGTTGTTGGAAGTTCCAGAGTTTGTCAGGAGCTCCAAAGAGATTGTTGAGGGGTTTCTAGGTGTTGTCTTCAGGGCCATAGCCCTTCCACTGTACTAGGTAGTAGGGGTGTCCTTGGAGGGTCCAGGAGTCAAGGATTTCCTTGACCTTGTAGTGATACTCTTTTTTGATCTTGATGGGTGGAGGAGGGTTGGGACACTGTCCAGGAAAGGGGTTCAGTGGGTGTTGTTTGAGGAGTTGAGCATGGAAAACCAGATGAAGTCTCTTGAGACCTGGGGGCAGTTCAAGTTTGTAGGTGTGGGAGAAGATCCTCCGGAGTATCTTGAAGGGTCCCAGGCACTTGTGGTCGAGCTTTGGGGAGGGCTTGTGAGTGCGAAGGTGCCTTCGATCTAACCATACCTTTGTTCTGGGGCTCCAGTCAGGGGTGTCTTCTTGCTTGGCATTGGCATGTTTGGAATAGCTTTGGTTGGCAATGTCAATTTCTTCTCAGAGAAATTCTTGGAGGGACCAGAGATCCCAGGCGATCTCGTGGGCGGCGTGGGAGGAGATATCCCAGAGTGAGATCATGAGTTGGGGGTGGTATCCCTTGTTGGCAAAGAAGGGTGAGACTCCGGTGGCTGAGTGCAGGGTGTTGTTGTAGGCAAATTCAGCCAGGAGAAGTTTGGCATGCCAGTCGTTTTTGAGGTAGTTCACATAGAGTTGGAAGTACTGTTTGAGCGACTGGTTAACTCGTTTGGTCTGTCCATCAGTCTCTGGGTGGTAGGCAGTGGAGAGGTTAGTTTTCACATTAAGTGCCTTACATAGTAAAGTCCAAAATTTGGAGACAAACAAGGGCCCTTGGTCGGAAATGATGTTGTTCAGGAGTCCATGTTTTGCAAAGACATGTTCGAGGAAGAGTCAGGCGAATTCCAGGGCAGTGTCTATGGTGTGACAGGGTATGAAGATACCCTGTTTGGTGAGCCTACAGATGATAACGAGGATGGTGTTGAACCCTTCAGAGTCCAGGAGCTCAACAATGTGGTCCATGGAAATGGAGGACCAGGGGTGTTGTCCAATGAGAAGGGGTTTGAGTAGTCCATAAGGCCGGTGTCGAGAGACTTTGGCCTGGAGACAGGGTTAGCATGAGTGCACATACCAGATTATGTCCTTCTTGAGGCCTGGCCAGAAGTAAGTCTGGGAGATGAGCTGGAGGGTCTTATGTATCCCTGGGTGTCCCTGGAGCTTGTAGTCATGGTGCTGGTGAAGGAAGTCAAGCCAGAGTCAGGCATAGTTGGAGACATAGATGTGGCCGTGGCAGAGGAGGAGTTGACCATCGGGGGAGAGCATGAAGGAGGGGTCAGGCTCCTGACCCAGATGGGGGGTCCCAGGATTGTTTTTGTCAAAGTACTGGTCACAGGCGGCATGGCAGATCTGGGTTAAGATTCCTTCCTCATTCATGATTAGTACTGCATTTAAATGTTCCAGAGGGATTACCACATGGTGATTGAAGGCGTTGCACTCTGCTTTGAATAATTTCTTTGGATAGATGTCCAGGCAGCAGGTGAGGGCATTGGGCTTGGTGCCGAGTCTTCTGGAGTAGTACTGGATTGTGAAGTCATACTTGGAGAGGACCTTGGACCACCTGGCTTGTCAGTGGCTGAGTTGCTTAGTTGTGGTGAAGTACTGGAGATTGTTGTGATCTGAGTAGACCTGGATGCGGTGTTGGGCACCCTCGAGGTAGGCCCACCACTGTTTGAAGGCTTCTACAATGGCAAGGAGCTCCTTGTCATAGATGTCATAGTTGAGTTCCACATCAATCATGGACTAGGTATAGAAGGCAACGGGCTGGGGTTCCTTGCCATCAGGTTTCAGCTGCGAGAGGATTCCAGCTATGGCATAGTCGGAGGCGTCGCACTCAAGGATGATTGGGAGGGTGGGGTTGTAGTGCTGAAGGACTGGAGTGGTGGTGAAGGCCTTCTTCAGTAGGTCAAAGATGCTCTGGCACTTACTGTCCCAGTTCCAGGCAATGTTCTTGTGCGTGAGCTGGTTTAGGGGTTTTGTGATGCCAGAGTAGTTGTCTATGAATCTCCGGTAGAAGTTAGCAAAACCTAAGAAGGATTGTACTTCCTTGACATTCTGAGGCTAGGGCCAGTTGACAATGGTGTTGATCTTGAGGGGATCCATGTGCATGCTGTCTGGGGATATGATGATGCTGAGGTATTCAACTTCCGTGGTGTGGAAGGAGCATTTCTCAGGCTTGGCATGGAGGTTGTGCTCCTGGAGTCGTTCCAAGATGTGTCTAACGTAGGCCCGGTGTTCTTCTGCAGAGTTTGAGTAGATGAATGTGTTGTCAAGGTAGACAATGATGAAGACGTCGCTCATGTCATGGAAGATGTCATTCATGAAGTATTGGAATGTGGCTGGTGTCAGGTTCCGCTGACTACGGGGGCTTCCAACTGCAAGCGGGTCCTTACTAGGCGGACTCGACGTCTGGAGGAGTAGTCCCGGACAGAGGGCAGGGTTTCCGAACGAAGTCCGGAGGGGTGGAAGG